>VWZU01006791.1:142729-189002 GCA_013397095.1 Sterrhoptilus dennistouni
AAAAAAAAAAAAAGTGCCATTTGTTAAAACAAATTGCCATAGAATTTAAAAAATATATTTACTGAGAATCAGGTTGTTACCTAAGAAAAATCCTGCTATATCCCGCAGAAAAGTTTTAGGGACAGAGGTAATGCTTAATACAAAACCACTATAACCATTCCATTATAGGAATTACATAGGATAACAGATACAAAAATAGTGGTTTACAAAAGTTGCTCTATTTTCTGTTACTTTTTTCATTACAGTTTGCCTCCTGAGTTTTAACAAAGCATTCCACAGAAAACTCTCATTCTTTCAAGTTCCTCAACATCTTCATCAGAGCAATTATACCATAGGACATGGCTGGTCACTAGTAGTCATATAGTGCATTTCTCACAAGCTGAGAAGCTTATTTAAATGTAGGAGTAAAACCATATTCTCCTCTCTTCTTAACCTCACATTTTGAGTCCAATTTCAGGACATAAGAAAAATGAGTCTGTTTGTCTCTTTTGTGGACAGTACGCCACATCATAAAACATCATGAATTATTCAGTTAAACTGGCAGAATTTTGGCAAGACAGTCTAAATCCCAGCCAGCAGACTAGCTGATTTACTTCATGGTGCATTCTGGACACTTGTAGAATTATGATATTTAGTGTACTGAAAAAGCTTATCTTTTCTTATATGCAAAGTATAATGTGGATAAATAAAATGTTCTGTGTCCAATATCCATGGGGGTTTTTAACTTTCATTAAAAGTAAATTCATAAGTTCCTGGCTGATTTCTTCTTATTTAATATTAAAGATCATAAAGCAACAATTTTTATTTGAAACCTGCGTGATATTTCCTGTCTTAATTGTTGTCTGTAATGAATTAATTCTACAAGTTATCAACTAAAAGAATATAAAAATCTTGAGCATATCTCAGAAAAGAGGATTTTCTTAGTAAAGCTGTTTCCCATCTTCATTTTTTCTTCATTCTGTCTTGCTAAAGGACACTGCCTTCATTTGTCTTTATAAGACATCTAGTTGTAAGAGATTTTGATCAGATCACAACTTTACATGCTATAGTTAAGAAGGGATGAAAGAAAACACTGAAGTCCAGAAAAGCATTAGAACCATCATTTCAGTACAAGAAAATGTTTCTGTGTAAATCCCAAACAGCTTTTCTCTTTCAAGATGTTATATTTCACTTATATGAGAATAGTATATATACTTGATTAAATATTTATGATATTCCTATTTCTGTGGTCTATTCCAAAGTTTAGAGGTAAGATAGAATAAAGAAATTAAAAGTAAATCAAAGCAAAGTCAGACTGGTGAGGCAGATTTTACACAAGACAGAGCTTTTCTTATAAGGTAGAATTGTCAGAGCAGGTTTACCTTGAACAATCTAGGGTTCTATGGATGAGGTTTTTTAAGTGTCCAAAAGCATTTCTATCACTGCTATTGTTAAATACTGCATTTAATAATATATTTATTATTTTTTCTAGCTAAATTGCAGAAAACTTTTTACCAAGATGATTTGAGACCTGTGTGACTTATGAATATTTTGCCTTTGTTTTCTTTTCCCTGTCAGATGTTATTCATAATTGGAAAACTGCTAAATACTTATGGAATCCAAATTTATTTTATCTCTTCAGAGAACTTTCAGGTTTCATGGGTTTAACTCAAAAACCAGAATGCAATTAACAAGGTGGCTTATAATTAAAATAAACTCTGCAATATTAGCAGGGAGTATAAAAAAAGTAGAGGAGCTGGTGTGATATTTGTTCACTGCATGACAAGCCACTGCTGCCACCATTCTCCATAGGGCTGGCCTTAAAAGACTGGGGAGATCAGAGTCCAGAAAACAGATGGCTGGCTGTTGCACACACGGGCTCTGGAGAGATGGGTATAATACGGGTTACATGCAACATCTGCCCGCCAGCTTTAGACCTATCAGATAGGTACAACATACTGTGTGCCAGAAAGAGCATATTTTATGAAATGCAGTTAGTAACAGCGTCTTGAACAGTATATGTTTATATCTCTCTCTATATGTATATGTTGTATAATATCCCAAAGGATCATATATGGTAGGTAGAATGTGTCCAATTGAGTGCAGAGTTGTGGGAGAAGACTTTCATGACTCCCCCCATTATTTATATTTCTTAATAAGGTCTGCATTGGCTTTAATTTTGCCATTTTTGTTACACCCATGAAAACAAGGAGTCAGTGTAAGTGTCCTTTTTTTCATACGTAACTAACAGGTATGATGGTCATCTCGAACAGTCACAGCCTCTGTCTAATTGTGTGACCTCTACTCTTTCTGAGACACACAGAGTAGCTGTCAGCACTGGCTTCAGGTACTGGAAGCCAGTTAACTGTGTCAATGTGAGCGTAATTTACCAAAATTATCAGCATCAGGATCTTTGTTCTTAGCGGTTCCTGTAAATACCCCGCACAGCTGGAATGGAACATCACATCACCCATCATGGCCTTTGAAATAATTCCCCTAGTTTAATAGTTGCTTGTGATTTCACATGTCCAGTCTGAGGAGCACTGGAGGAAGCTCAACTTCCAAAATGTCTTGAATATTAGCTGTCTGAAGTTTATGACCAGTACCAGAAGTTAAGGATCTGACAGTTGACCAGAGCAAGGTTCACATTCTGAAAGTGTTATTTTATTTTTGCATCTACACAATTCAGCCTTGGACTACCCTGGTAACAGTGATATTTCAGGCACTGCAAAATACAACAGGAGTTGTAAGTCTCTCTCTTAGAAAAGTCATTATCTAAAGGCACATGAGTTCTAAACTAAGAATTTCTTTCATTTTAATCCTTTCCCCCCACATGATAAGGAATACACCTGTCTGAAGTTCTTAGATGAGTTCAGTGTGTATGTCTTTCTGTTAAAGTGCACCAATGCTCATCTATGCTCATCTAGGATTTCAACTTAAAATCATTTTAGTTTCAAAAGATGTTATATTTTCATTAAAAATATAAAACTATAGTTTTATATTTTTAATAAAATATCAAGTTAGAGGTTAACTATTTGTATATCACATTAGAGAACACCAGTTCCACAGTAGGTAATAGCAAAGGGCACATTTTCAGTTAATCAGATCCTGATATTTTGATATGTCCTCCCTACTAAGAAAGCTCATCTGTGCAAATTTGCTGATTTTCTTTTATATTATTTTTTTGAGCAAAAGTACTTTGAAACAGATGAGTACTGCATGCAACATGGATGTGACCTCCTGAGCAAATTTTTGATCATCCATGCATAATATTTTCAAGCCTTATTTTGGATCTCACACACATGACAGTCTTGCCCTTGACAGATCTGGTGCACACCTCAGATTTCATTTTGTTGTTTTGGGTCTTCATTAATTAGCAGGATCAGAAACAACACCATTTCTTAATGCTCAGCTTATTTACCAAGGTTGATCATAGTCTGCTCTGAAAAGTGAAGCAATTTCACATCACCAGAGAATCATTTTCCTAGTTCTGCTAACAGGAAGTGGTTTGGGGCTTTTTTCCTTTATTTTCTAATTTTAAAATCTTTTTAAAAAATTAAACTCCTCAGGTTAACAGAATTGGGTCCTGAAGTGTGAACAACAAAAAGAAAAACAAATCCAAAAATGCCAGCATGGGGAGGAGTTGACAATTGTCATCATATAATTCTAACAAGCTGATGTAGTCACTAAATAACTGTGTAACATTGGCTGATGATAACTATATGTGTTGGCAAATGTTGGCATGTAAATCTGTACAACTGATAAAAATGTTTTAACAGGAAATGTTTGTAAAATGGCTTGAGAGTCTAGGGCACAAATTGAATATTTGCTAACAAAACGTTAATGTCTTTCCCAGTTAGTTTTCCTGTTCAAATATTTTTTTTTTTCTCCCAGTCTTTGCAACAAATAATCTTTCAAAGCAGAGAGAGAAGAGAACAAACTTCAGTATGAGAATTCTGTTCAAGGAATGTTAAGATGCAAAAACCTTGATCTGTTTTACTTAGTTCTCTGTATTTTGACTTTATTTTTATATCAAAAGTCTGTCATAGAGAAAGAAGAATTGTCAGATTGTTATATTTTATGAAAGATTTGGTAAGAAATAGTCTCAGAGCTTTTTGGAGGTATTATTTAGATTTGGTTTTATCACATGTATAGAAAATTTACTCAAAATAATTCAAAGGATTCTTCTGTTTTAGAATTTATCTTTTCAAACTACTAACTCCTTCATCCCCTGAATTTATACAGTTGTGTGAAAGATGAAGCTGGTTTACATACAGAGAAGTCAGATCTGAGTTCACAAATACTGTTTCATATCCGACCATTTCTGCCACATGAACAGATGCATCTGAAGGTTTTCAGTCAGTCAGCATATAAAGCTTTTATAAATTACCTTAAGGTCATGATGGGAAAAAATAGCACAGATTCTTTGAAATGCTCTGTAGCATCATTTGGATGTTGTATGTCTGAAAATCCCCTGCTCTGCAACAGACCTAACAAAATATTTTCCAATTGGGTTCTATTTCAATAAAACAGTTTCTCTCAACATTTACGTCCATTACAATAATAGCTTGTTTCTACACATTTGGAAAAAAAAGAAGACATGAACACATTTATCTTTTTGAAATCTCAAATATATTTCTGAGATTCTCCTGGAGCCCCATTCATTATTTTTCAGGTTTCTTATTTGAACATTTTAGTGCTTGCCTACGGCATATTCTAAATAGATTATAGCAATAATTAAGAAACAGCAATAATCAATGTAATAGTAAGGAAAAAAAAGAGCAAAATTCCCAGTAGTTTATTGTGTGAAATGCAACTTCCTGGTTTTTGTCTTCATACTCGTGATGAGGTAGTCAATTGTAGGTCAGGACAAGGCATATTTAAAACGATGAATTTTCTAAACATTAATTACCATTCAAATATTTTGAATGATAAGCAATCATTAATTAATAGCAGCTCCACTTATAACAATTATGTACAATACTCATCTGAAGAAATGTACAGATGAAAAAAATCTTTTTCTTAAATGCTTCTCCTTCATGGAAGGGACTTTTTTGCCCTTGGCTTTTTTTTTTTTTCACTTTTATTCTTTCCTGACTGTTACTGGTTTGTGTGTAATTCCAATAAATCCCCATATAGCCTTGCAGTTTTCATTAACAATAATTAGGATGTTTGTAGTGTATGTTTGCTTTTTTCTCATGCATTCCATATGGTGGTGAATGGAGTAGTTACAACCTCTCATAACAGCATCAATAAAGCATCCCTTTATTTTCAGACTTAGGTTACAGGAAACATATTTGGATTATATTTTGGAAGTTGAATTATCCATTATACTATTCTATATCATATAGCATTTAAAGGAGAATGCTTGTGTTTGAGTTTTAAAATAAGTTCTGGTACTGAGAAGTACAAGAATACAACTTAGATGCAGTAGTATTATTTAGAAAGGCCTCTGTTCATCCTTGAACTTCTTGATGAACTTTCATATCCTTCCACAGTTACAGTAGGCAATATTTTGAGATAAAGCATTTGCAATTGTCCAATTATTACCATTCATACACTATTGCAGAATTAATCTAATATTGCAGAATTTATTGAATATTACAGGTAGCCCTTCTTATCATTTAGTCAACTTTCAACAATTTCTTTGTGTAGTCTGATTTATCAGATAGTCTTGGATGATTAATGAAAATACAGATTGCCTAAGAGAAAATGAAAATGGAGCATGTAGACAATTTCCATCCTATGTCTCATTGGAATGCTCTGAAAAGTAAGAGATACTTTTCTTAAGCTATTGTTAAAGTTAAAGCATTGTTTTCACAATGTAATTATAACCACTGTCTCTTAACATCCAATGAAATCACATATCCTGTAAATCTCATTTCTATTATCTGTATATACTTGCTAAGGCAGCAAAGTTCTTTTGGTTGAATCTTAGATATCCAAAATAGCATTCACACTAACTCACAGATACTCTGTTAACTAGATAGTGTTATATATTAACCATTTAATTTTTGACACTTTTTGATTTTTTTAAAGTTTTTTTTCATGCACAGCAACTAGAGTATTTATTGTATGTAATCAGGCTACCGCTTGCTGCTTTAGTTTTTGCCTTAACTATTGACACAAAACTCAAAATTTAAAGGATTGAAACCAAAAATTTGTTCACTAAAACTTAGATCGTTACGCTGTACAAATGGGTGATGACTGTAAATTCCCTACCTCCGTGATAATTTTGCATTCTCTAAAATGAGCTTTAACTGTTGTCTAATGTCACATAGCTATAAAAACTCTTTTTTTAAAGGTTTTCCAGTCCTTTTAAAGGCCTTTGTTTTCCAGATCTTTGTTTTGCTGCCATATGAGACTGAACTTAGCATGTGATTGTGCCAGCTCATTTGATGTTATTTTAGGAACAGTGGTCTCACATACTTGGAAAAATTATAGTTCTATTTTCCATAGTTTGTATAACTGTGTCAACAGGAAAGAAACATTGTGGTTTGCTTCTGCCAAGGTGTTTTTTCCTCCTTTTTTTGTTTAAAGTAAGTTATCTCAATTTTTATGTCAAAGCTGCCACATCTCTCCTATTTAGTGGCACATCCAACAACATGCTGAAGAGAAAATGAGGTTATTTATTCTCCAGTGTCCAAAGGTCCCTTGGCTTGAGAAGAATTACAGGGCAGGGTTCAGAGTATTAGGTGACCTGTGAGGAAGGAAATGTTTGGGGTTTTTCATTTTGATTAGGTCATCTCATTCTGCTTTTTTTCTTTTTCTTTTTTTTTTTTTTTTTTTTTTTTTTTTTTTTTTTTTTTTTTTTGTGAAGTGTTCAAAATATGCCCAGCATTGCTATCTTTGCAACTGCTTTTCTAAGCTAATTTTAGTCTCAAAAATATAAATCTTTCCAATGAAACTACACTGCCAAAAAGATGTCAGGCATGGTTGGATTTTGGGAAGTTTGTTTCTTTATTTTGAGTTTACAAAAGGCTATGTGTATTAGGCATACATCTTTTAGTTGTCTACCACAAAGATGGATCTTTGATTTTGATTGTTTCTAACTTTATTAAACTTTCTGGTTTTGCACTGAAATTTTTCATTAGAGCTGCTTGCTTGAGGCTAAATATGGTTCATCTGTTTCCAAGAAAGAGACTGGGGAAATAATGCAATCTTCTCTGTTAAGCATGAGCCCAGGAATGCTGGGGAAGGGAAGAAACTGGTAGAAGAAGGTGGGAACTAAGCAGAAAAGGGGCTACAGTGAAGAGCTAACAATTAATAAAAGTTTGGAATGACATTGATGGAAGACAGTCATCGATGGATGGACTCAATGATCCTTATGAGTCCCTTCCAACTCAGCATATTCTGTGATTCTGTGATATGGGCTTAATTTGGAGGAAACAGGTAGAAGGATGATCCCATATTAACATATGATTTCCAAACATTATTTTTCTTTCTTTGTTAGTAAAAATCAGTGAAACCCTTTGGACAATTTCTTGGACATCCAACTGTTCTGTCCATCTCCCATCTCTGTGTCTGTTCTGCTTGGTCTCTAGCAGGGATCTTTATAATAAGTAACAACAGGGCCAGAGCAGCAGCTTGAGCCCTGACCCGCACACATCCAGCTTCTTACTAGTGTGGTCCCTGACATATCTGTGGTCTGGGCCAGCTGTGCTCCTTGGGCCAGTGCCTTGGGGAGTAAATGCCAGAGACCATTCCTGAAGAAGTAGTGTGAACAAGATAAAATAAAGTTTGGCTCCCTCCACAGTTTTTCATTACTATCTCAACATGTTTTCACCAACAAATACTCTCATGTGCTGCCATCTCTTATCCTAGAGTGTGGCACAGAAGGAGTTACATTCTATAAAAAATAGCACCGTTAGCAGCTGCATTCCACTCTCCTATTATTTCAGGCACTTCAAACCAGAAAATGAAACCAACAAACAAAAAATTCCCTGTATCAGGAATTGTCTGACATGAATTCTCCTAATTAGTGGAAAAGGTGGTGAACTCCAAAAGAAGCATTACAAAATGGTAAATACCAACAATCTGCACTTAGAAGTTATTGAAGGTTTCTGAGAATTCTTCCCTCCTGCTGATTTCTGTGCAGAAGAAGGCTTTTCTTAAAAATTTCTCTTTTCTCTTTACCAGGCTTTATAGTACATCTCCTAATTGTTTATTATAATTTTGACTTTGGTGCTCATAATAGTGTGCCTCTTTCCACTGAAATACTTTAGAAACTTCTGTACTTCTCTTCTTTAAAATGCTGTAAGCAAAATTCCTTAGAGGCCAACCTCTGTTCAGATGGGTTAAAAACCCAATCCTATTCTATTGAAACAAATTAGAATTTCTGTAGCTTTTTTCTTTTTTTTTCCCTTTTTTCCCTTTTTTCTTTGTTTTTCTTCATTCTCTCTCTCTCTCTCTTTTTTAAGGGAAAAGCATAGCTCTGAAAATTACTAAATTTGAGGATGATTTCTTGTTCCAACAGAAATTACTTAAAATTTTTGATTTTTTTTAATGACTAGAATTTAATGCTTTAAATTTTTGTGGCGTATGATGGTTTTTATTTTTTGTCTATCAAAACTTCTCAAAATAGTGGAATTCATGTCTTCACCTGGTGCATATTACTGAAGTGGTAGACCACTGTTTTTATATGCATCTGGTGAGACTACTATTATCACGGCTTCAGAGCTGTCCACTGGCTAGCCTTGCCCTGGCTACAATATGATGGAGGTTTTGGCAGGTCTGGACCCCAGGCTGGAGCATGATCAGCCATGTGGAAAAAAGAGTGGACCCTTTCTTCGGTTTCACCAGGCTTTATTCTTGTCCCCGGAGCTGCCATGTGCAAGTGCCAGAGCTCCAGACTTCAGGCTTCCCCTTAAGAACTCGGAGGGCGTCCCCCAGGAGGGGAGAACCCAGAACCAAGAGCAGGGGAGGGGGTGTAACCCAGAACAGGGGAACTTAACAGAACAAAGGAAAAAGGTGTTACCCCCTCACCCAGACTGAATCCTGGGGCTTTCTTCTCAGAATCTTCTAGATCTAACAAGGTGCTTGACAGGGTTCCAGAGGTTAAAGATCATCAGAGGGTTTGGGGATGGGGTGTTAGGAAAAAAACATTTTAAACAGATAACAAAACATAACAAAAAACATACAGAACTTCAGAAAACTCAAATGCACACCACAACATACTATGATTAATAGAAAAACTAAGCAATGTTAAGAATACTGGGAATATTTAAAGCTAAAAATTCTGAAATTCCCAAGTGTGATATGTCCTTCATCTGCTTCAGTTTCTGGTAAGGAATAAAGTTTTCTAAAACAACTGCTGAACTAGAATGTGAAAGTTGGTTCCTGTACTCTTTTATGTTCTAATTGCAACTTGTTAGCAAGTTACACATGTTTATATATGCTTATATATGTTTGTATATGCTTTATCCAAAACACTGGTTTCACCTATAGGGAGTACCTGAAGAAATAAAAGTTCCACATAAGGCAATATCCATCTGAATGCATTATTGCTTTAATAGATGGGCAGCATCTTCTTTAAGCCTGAATAACTCATTAGAAAAAATGTAGTTTTGGTGAGGATTTTTTTAATGGAGTATTTGCTGGAGACATAAAATGTATTTTGAAGTGTCCTACATTTTAAAACTCTACTGGATGCAGAAAGTGGTTGTTCTGGACTTCTTTGATAAATGGGGTTAATTTTTTTGCAAGATGCTCCTGTGCTATAAGCAAATTATTTTAATTATCAATCACATTTAATCATTTCTTTAGCAGTCATTTTATCATATGTTCAATAACTGATACTATTGTGCAATACTTGAAAGTTTTTATTTGACCATGTTCAGAAGAAGCAAAATAGGTTTCTTGTGTGTGAGGGCAAAGACAAAAATTGGGATAGTCCTGTATCTGTGCTCTTTATTTTGTTGTGTTTATTGAGTGTCAGTGTCTTCAAAATTGATATTACTCTCAATTCTTTTACTTGCTCTATGTCACTGATGTATATTTGTATTACAAACATTACTTGACTAGAAATATTCTTCACTGCTTGTACATTGAACTGAGGTCTACTAGTCATTTACTTGTATTCTTTTATATTCTTTCATAGCCTACAAAATAATCTAATTCCTGCAGTTAGTAATGCAATGTTTAAATCAGAAACTCGGATCCTTGTCTCTTAAAAATAATATCCTAATATTATTAGATATTAAGATCTAGTATTAAGATATTAAGATCCTAGTATTAAGATCTACTAATCGGGGTATCAGAAGGGGCATATTAAGGACTGTGATGTGGCATCACCTTGTTTTCATGATTAACTTGCCTCACCAGGTTTTCAAGGAGATTCTGCTGCAAACGAGGTCTAAAGCATTAACTTTAATGGATTAATCAAGATGAGAGAGAGAGAGTGATGTGTCCAAATGTACATTGATTCATCTCAAAAACTGTTAAAAATGAGAATGCTACCAAAAGCCCAGCAGTTGTAGAATTATCAGTATATAAAACCTGAGAGACCAATTTATTCAAAATTGTCAGATTAGTGGATCAGATGCCATTTTCAAACCCAATTAGATGTGTTCCTCAAACAAGGAGAAAGTCATTTCTCTAAGGGCAGATTTTATCAAGTGCTTCTCAATAGTTTCTGGATTAATGCTAAGTAATAAGTAGATTTATCACATTATTAACTCACTAATACCATATCAAACAAGCATTGCTCTCCTTTGCCCTACTGTAATAGTTACACTTCTGATGTCATGCTTATTTTTGTTTAAAATTTTAATTAAAATTAAAGACATAAAGAAGAGAAAGTGCTTTGGGCTTGTTAGGTTGTATTTTTATTTTAGCTTTTAGCTTTAACATCAATGTTCTTGTCTTTTTTTTTTTTTTTTTTTTTTTTTTTTTTTTTTTTTTTTTTTTTTAAACATATATTTTCTATAATGAGGAGCAGCTGAGGTAACTGGGATTGTTTAGCCTGGAGAAAAGGAGGCTCAAGTGAGATCTTATTGTTCTCTCCAACTACCTGAAAGGAGATTGTATCCAGTGGGGATCAGCCTCTTCTCCCATGTAACAGGTGATAGGACAGGAGAAATTGTCCTCATGTTGCACTGGGGAGGTTTATTTTAGATATGAGGAAAAATTAATTCACAGAAAGGGTTTTCAAGCATCGAAACAAGGAAGTGGTGTAGTAAGCATCCCTGGAGGTGTTTGAAAGATGTGTAGTTGTGACATTTATGGACATGGCTTAGTGGTGGACTTAGTTAATGTTGGACTCGATCTTAAAGGTCTTTTCCAATCTAAAAGCCTTGATGATTCTACGTTTCTATTTTCCTATCTGTGTTTGCACTTTTGAATATCTGTTTTTGCTTTTCTGCAGGCAGGTGGCTACATTTCACTGCTTGTCAGATCCTCTCTTGAAACACAAGCTCAGAGTCAGCCAGTACTAAGAAGATACATATTTTGGTATAAAATCTTGCAGTTTCCTAAGGGATAGGATGGGTGGAAAGACATTTCTTTCAGAGCTTTCATATGAGGCAGATGCTCTGGTTGCACTGCCTAGTCTTTGATCCTAATGTGTTTTTGGTATCTAAAAAGAAATGCTTCTGGGAATCAGGAGTTTAGTGTCATTCTAGTGTTGGTGCTGTTATTCCATAACTTCATAGGGCTGCACAACTTTGGAAGAAGCCTCTCCTAAGGCTTACAGTATCACTTGTTTGGATCTGTTCCAGTGAGGCTTTAGGTTACTCTTAAGGTACTTTGTCTCTTTTTTTTTTTTTTTTTCCCTGAAGTGTAAACTTTCCGCTGAGACTTCCAGTTGTAAAGATTATACATCATTATCCTTATTAAGAAACCAACAGGGAACCTGCTAGAAAACAAGCTCAAATGAATGAATTATCATACTTATTATTTTATGCTTGAAGAGTGTGTTACCCCCCTATCTCTTTAGAAAACAGCAGTTAGCTTGTGTTTGCTTTGTCTGTTTATTTTTCTTAAGGAGCTATACAGAAATGTAAGCCATTTTGTTTTCTGTAGAACAACACTGTAAATCTCTATGTCCTTATACTTAAGTTTTAGTCTGGTTTCCTTGCATCAGTCTTATTTTTAATGTACAACATCTTAATGCCTGGTGCTGCAAATGCATGATTTATTTGTGATAGTTTGCTGCAGTGTAGGACTTTATTAGCTGTACTAATAGAAGCGTATCATCTTTACCTTTGCTGTGGGAGGTGAAAGAGCTTAATTCTCTCTGACTCAAACAGTACTAATCTGCAAACACAACTAAGCGAGGAGATGCTATTTGTCATTACTCTGTATAAATTCAGACTGAAATACATACACATATATATATATATGTATAATATTTTGCTATAAAATACTTCACAAGGGGAACATATACCTTTTTTTTTTTGTATTTCTCTGAGGGATCTAAAAGTATGTTATTTTATGCAGCATTTATGAATTTGCATTTTTATTTATTACCCTGACATTAAGTCTAATAATAACCTAAAGGTCAGTAAATAAAAATCTTTTACCTATTCTTGATCAGCCAATGACAATTCTGTCCTTTTAAAGGCTTTTCCAGTATAGCGACAGTGGAAACATCAATTTGTATACAATTTTTTTTTGATTGATATTCTATAAAGCTGACTATGGACAAGTTACAAATAGAACCATACATGCTTGTAAGTGTAATTAATTTTCAAAGGGAAAGCAGAGTAGGATGTAGAAAAGAAAAGAAGGGAAGGGAACCAAACTAATACTGTATGAAAACCATATTAGTTTTGGACACATAATTTCTCACCAGTTATACAGTCAAGATTTCTTTTGTGTCTTCTTTAAGTCCAATTTTCCTTTTGACTATAAATGTGACAGATTCTTTGCTGACTCTGTGGTCTCTTGTGATGGGCTGCTGGCTCACTTATGAGCTGCCTTACTTCACTTGATTCACCCTGCAGAGCTCCTGTTCACCTTTGCTTTCATAAAATGTTATCCCAGAGAATTGATTTGAGTAAACAGAAGAGTCTGCCTTCAGAGAACTGGGGGGAAAAAAAGCATTTCTCACAGCATATTAGAATAGGGAGGAATTGTCAAAAGGAAGTGGCCATAAATGCACAGTTCAGATAACCTCAGTTACTCATGTGAATGACAATTGAGTAGCAGTATTGAATTGGCTTCTTGTGGAAGTTACACTCCTACCTTATTACTAGAGTGCTATGTTTATTTTATCGACATATACATTTTGCAAGTCTGCATTTATTTGTGCATTGATATTTTGACTAATCCATATTAATGAAATTATATAGAGAAAACTGTAACTTAATTACATTGTAAGCAGGAGTGACGCATTGCAAAAGTCATCTTAATGTACTTGCACTTCCCTGGAGACTATTGGCAACATCTGTTAATCTACTCACCATTGTATTACAAGTGATTAGCAAAAGCAGCAAAAAGCCAAGACCTCCCTCCTGTCAGTCACACTGTAGTAAGAATATATTGCATCCCACTTTACATTGGGAAGAAGTTTGAAGTAGAAGTTACATAGGTACATTCCTATGTGTACATTACATAGTACATTACATAGGTAATGGAAGAATAAAACCCTTATTGTTTGTATTCAAAAACATAACCATCCTTTTTTTTTTTTTTTTCCCTTTGAAATTTTCATTGTTTGGAAATTAGAAATTCAGAATAAAACTAGTTAGAACTACTGAACACATCCTTCAGTTCTCCAAAACACACCTTTGAAGAATGGCAGCAGTAACAAAATGCTTATTCTTCCTTTAGCCTTGAAAAAACCTGGTTCGAATAACAGTCATGGTCAAGAAATGAAAACTATTCTACTACTTCTCTTCAATATAATACATCATCATAAGAAGTTAAGAATAGTTTTAGTGTCTATTATTATATTCGCATTTGAGCAAGTATTTCATCCGAATACAGACTTTCCAGATTGATGCTACATTCCCTATCAGATCATTGCATTGCAAAGACATACATGAGAAAAAACATAGAGGCAAGAACGTGTGCGCAAAGACATAGAAAAATCTGTGTGCTTTTCAGCATATGCTATGATTCTAGGAGTAACTTCAATTACAATTGAAACTGATAGACACAGAGAAATTTGCTATTCTCCTACTTGAATTACGGGAATTAGATGTTTATTCTCTCTCTAGTTTTGCTTTTTCTTTTTTTTGGAGGGGTGGAAGGTGTGGATAAGGCTTGGGAATTGTAACCTAAAATAGAGAGCAAAAGAAATCCTGTTTACAAAAAGGAAATTATAGCCTATGATTTATGAACCTTATTGATTAACACTCATC
The DNA here is from genome assembly GCA_013397095.1 of Sterrhoptilus dennistouni. NCBI lineage: Eukaryota > Metazoa > Chordata > Aves > Passeriformes > Zosteropidae > Sterrhoptilus > Sterrhoptilus dennistouni. The sequence continues at coordinate 157,015 of VWZU01006791.1, forward strand.
CTGTAATACTAAAAGTTACACTTGAGAACAGTTTTAATAAGTGTTAGAGTTTTGGAGAGATTTTGATTGGTAGTGGGAGTGTATTTTTTTGTCAAAGGAATAAGGGAAAAAAAAGTCTCAAATTATAGGCCATCTAGCAAATTGTAGTCCATCCATCACATAATATGGCATGCTATATTTTCATATGTTGATTCTAGGAGAAAAGTATTTTTTTAAAAATCCTTGTGGTAATATTTTCTATTTATTCATTTATTCCTTGATCTGGCCACTTCTATGCTTTTAATCCCTTTTAATCACTTCCATATACTGCTATCTTCAAAGTGATTCTGAGGGTAAATCAAGGTGAGTGAAATGAAGAGGATGCTTGTGATGGCATTCAGCTTGTATAGAAGTGAGTGTGCATATGAGTCTAAATTAAATACTCGTTATACAAGCAGAACACGCTGTTTTGAGTTGCTAGAAATAATCATGAGGACTGAAAATGTTATTCACTCCGGAACAGTTACAGTGTTTTAGTGTACAGAAATATTGCAGATTTTCTTCTCTTTTTGAGGAAATTGGAGATTTTCTGAGACTGAATACACCTACAGCTTTTAGTTCTATTACCTGTTGTGGGCAGGCATTCTTGTGATAAGTATAGTTTAGAGAAGACAGATATTTAATTGTAGGTATTTAATTGTTTCTGAAATCTATTCTCAGCTTATAGTACAGGTGGGCTTCCTGAGAAATAAGGAAGACAGTAGGTGCAACACCTTTATGCTGCTCTTCTATAAACTAAATTGTTCCTGTGTAAGATTTTTGAAAAGGTTTCATCCTTTTTATCTCTGTTAGATGGCACAGTTGTAGCCTTCTATTCTTTTTTGTAATATTTAACGAAGAAACCATTTGAGAAGTGTCAGGAAAAAAGTGAGGTTGTATCTTTGCTTTGCCAGTGTGTACTGAGTCTGGTGAGAAAGAGTTGGTTATGCAGTGGCCATAAAGAAATTCTGGAGAACCTGATGCTGGAACAACTACAAGGACTCAAACAGTGTAACTCCATATCAGTCAGTTCCTATTAAAATTGTCATAACATGCTGTTTATTGTTGAAGGAAAAACACTGTTTAAAAACCTAGAAGACTGACACAAGACATTTGATATTTGTAGGGCTCCTGGCTAGTTTATGCCTTATACAAGTCAAAATTGCATTTGTCACAATTGTTCTTGCTCAGCTTTTGTTTCTCATTTGCAAAATGTAGCAATATTAGCTGTAGAAGTTGCACCCCTCAATGGGAGCTGCACAGAAAGCATCTGTGTAGGAAAGAGATGCTTAGAATTTGTTTATGTTTGCAAGCGAAATGCAGCACTTTGTCTTCCTTAGGAAACACAAGTAAAAGGATGTGAAAGCCATCAAGGGGATGAAACAAAGCAAACAATACACTGTTTAAAAATATGCATAAATAATTTCTAACCTTAAGAGTGGATGCAAACAATACAGAGGTTTTCATTTTCAGTCAGTTACTCTGTTACAGTGTTCTGTAAGGCTAAGAAAGTATCTAATTAAAAACAAAACAAAACACACCACCAAAGCAAAATAAAACAACAACAAATTGTTTTAAAAGTAATTAATTTTTATGTTGTTATTGTAATTGCCAAGAACTGGAACTTAAAGTCTTTCTGTGTTGGTCATTAGTGCAACCTTATGCTAATAGTCAGATTTTCACCTGAGAATGACAGCACGTACTTTAAATAATAGTTTGAGAGCTGGAGATCAAAGTGAATAGATTATTTGTTCACTTCTAGCCTTATCTTTATTTCATCTGTTGTTTGGTACTTTCATATGCAGTGTTCAACTCATTTTCCATACTTTATATGATAGAATGTACCAAAGGCAAAAAATACAAATAAATCTAGTATCAGGTTTTGATATGGATCCACTAATGCTCTTTTTTTACATAAAATACCATTATCTGAGTCAACAGGAAGCATCGTTTAGTGTTGTAGAGGCATTCTTTGTTGCTAGACAAGTCAAACTTCAATGATTCAATTAATAATATTTAGATCCCTTTTTGTACAATTCAAGTATTAATAAGTATTCACTTATTCATCATTTGACTCTTCATTTTGTTTATGTTAAAAGTAATAAGTGGTCCTAGAGAGTTCTCAAATCTGTGCATATAATTAAAAAACTTCCAAACTTATTTTTGAACTGCATTTGTTTCTTTAGGAGCTGGTTATTTTAAGAATTTTGAAATAATAACATAAACCATAACTATGGGTTCTAAAACTTTCACAGGGATTACAGTGTTTTATTTCAAATGAGAATCTGAAGACATCCATAAACTTAATATTTTCTTTCAGTTCATAAGAACACCAATACAACATTAATCCTTTTTCATTAGTATGACAAATCTATTCCATTGCTTTATTTCTCAGATATTCCAGAATACAAAATGCAAACTTCAGAAGTGTGTTGAAATGTCTTTTCAGACTACTTTGATGACCTTGGACAGGTGGACTCGTATTCATCTTCCCTAAATTCAGATGACTGCATCTTAGCTAACCATCCTAAACTCCCCCTACTCATTGAAGAGAAATGGTCTTGGTTCACCTAAATTGCTTTAGACAGCCACTTTTAGATGAGATAAATATCTGAAGTTGCACAGGATTTATTCCATTCCTTTTGTTACATTGCCTTTCTGAGAAATGAAGATGGTGCTGTTCTGTAGCTGCCATACCAACATAAAAGGAAGGATAAATAATAGTAAAAGGTGATGAAACTGGATAGTCCATCAACCCCAAAGATTCTGATTTATCTGCCCCCATAAATGTACAGCAATGTGGACAATGAGTCAAACGAGGGAACATACAGAAATGGGATGAGTAATACATGACTGCAGACTATGAGATTGATCTGAAGTACTGATGTACTCCATGAAGCATAGCAGGATGGGAAAGTTGAAAACTAACACAAGGCAGGGTTATCTCAACAAATGAGGATTATTTTGAATTAAAGAGATTTGTTTTTTATAATATGCCTATACTCTATGCAATATGTATAATCTTATTGCTGTTATCAGCATCTGCTTAAACAAACCAGGTCACAAATCTTTTGTCATAGTAAAACTGTAGGGTAGCAAAAATTTTGTCACTCGGGTAAGGCCTAACAAAGTGAGAGGAATGGAAAGAATAAGGAAGATGATTTGTCGTCCCTGCATTTCTTGCTTTCAAGTGTTTGAGTCTTAGCAGCCTGATTCTCAGGCTGCTGCACGTAAACAATGTGTATTCTTAGAACTTCCCAGTATGTTTTGCATTCTTGTTCTCTGAGAGAGAACTTGACTGATGGTCATATTGACCAATGGAGTCAGGAGGTTGTAACCTCCTTGGGCCAATCTTGGCCCTCTGTACAAAATGTATATAAGCCTTTGGAGGCAGATAATAAAGAGCCTTCCATGTTTGACCCTGCTGCTGCTTGCTGTCCTCTGTGAGGGTCCGCACCCACATCGCAACGTGTTGCCTCTCTAAAGGCGTGGGATAACAATGATTTTTTTTTATCCTTCTTTCTTTTTTCTTTACAATTGGAAAATAAAGAGAGTGCTTAGTTAAGGTTGCTAAAACTGCCTTCTTGACATTGATTGACTGACTCTATTGTAGCTGGTTGGTTATATTACATTTCAAGACTAAAACTGAATCTTCTCTGGAGTGTATGTGAATTAGGTCTGTATAGGTAGTGAGCCAAAGATTAAAATTTAATAGATATTATATTCTGTCCCATGGAACAGAAAATGTTTCTCTAGATGCACTTGAAGATAAATTAATAGTAAGAGGGTCTTTTTTACTGTTGTTAGTAAATTCAGAAAGTAGTTTATCAGATCTTTTCTTCCCTAAGAGTGTGAGCGGGAAAAAAATCAGTAACATGCAATCAGTGTGCCAGATAAGCAGAAATGGAAATTGGAATTCTCTTGTTAGGAAAAAAACTTAAAAAGCAAAAAAGCTTAAAATCAAATCAAATAGTTCCTCAGCCCTTGCCAATAAGAAGTTTCTCACTGAATCATATGAAACCAAGCTCTTGTATCTGGTTTTCTCAAAGAATAAGCAATGTCAGTTTATTTCATTTGTTGTCATATCCCACCAGAATTTGTTTTGAACTGGGTATATTTTGAACTGACACTATTTTTTCTGTATCAAACAATATTGTAATAATTGTTGTATTTGGGTCTTTTAAGATCTGTGTTGATTACATTGATCATACTACATGAATTTAAATAATCAGGTTTTGTGTTGTTATTAGAGTTAAAATATTTTAATTTTTTTTTTCCAAGTTATAAGATTCTTAGCAGGATTTAGGAGAGAGTATACCCATAAAATTATTTTCTACTATCCCACATCAAGATGTGATTTAGCTTATTCCATCAAAATTATATTTTTACTCTAAAAGGGTAAACAATACAATCTTCTGATGCTATTTCCATTTAGTATTATATCTAGCAGCCTTTTAGGATAATTTCATAAGTTATACAGTTCCTGCAGTAAGTGTGATTATTCACTCATCATACTGTTCACTGTTCACTTAAGCAAATAGCCTCCAGTCATCATTTTGAGAGTAGATGTGAAGAAGATTGCATTTCCATAATTAAAAATAAAAATCAAATCCCTCTTCTGTCTTCGTTTTTAAATTGCTGCTGTCAAACTGTACAAATTTACCAGAGAAAAATGATTGAAATACTTACAAAAAATCATTCATAATACTTAGTCTTGGATGAATAATAAAAAAGGTAGAACATTACAAATTGCTATTTCCTCATTCTAATTAGATTATACAAATCCTCAATGCTTTACATGAGTATGTTATGGCAATCATAAATCCTGTGCATTTTACCCTACTAAGCATATGGGATTGCTAATAGGTAGCTCAACAATCAATTTAATCATGCAATTTAATCTTTAAAATTAATATACTTTCATGGTAGCAACTTTGAAAAATAATAATCATCAGGACTATGCTCATTTAAATTAAACTAGCTTCCAGTATTTGTCTTGTCTTCTGTTAAAGTGGAGCTTGACTATTTGGTAATGCTTTTCTTTCTTGGATCTACTTGTTACTGTGTTGCAGATTGATAATGCTTTGTCTTTGCATATTTTATTTTTCTCATAATATTTTCTTTGACTTCAATTAACATTTATTCAACATTTCAGGACTCACTGATATGTCCTTTTAAAACAATTGTAAGTTTAATAGGGCACAGAGCTGACATTTGTCTACAGATCAAACCAATTTCACAGGCAGAATTTTTATTTGAAATTACAGCCTGAATACAATCATCTTGTCTATCTCTACACTTTAGCTTTAGGAATTCTATGCCAGAGATAGGAAACTTCTTATACATGTCTGTGTGTGTATTTATAGATGATGCAGCTTTAGGAACTACATGTATACTTGATCATGCTTTCTTGAATAGAAAGACATCATGAATGATATCTCTAAAGAAATGGGTAATACATCTTAGCATAGCTATGCTAAGGTTAGTGAAGATGTAGCCATTTAAACCAGCTGCAGTTCCGGCCAGTATATAAGGATATTAGCTATAAGGATAAGTTATAAGGATAAGATCCAGTTATAAGGATAACAAGCAATCTTTTCTTTTGTGCTTTATTGCTTACTGCACAGTGAAGCATGCAGCACTAGGATTTAAAGTTGACTATAGCAGCAGTGGCCCCATGACTGACAGATATGGTTACTCCCTTATCTACAAATGCTTTTCCATGCTTAGACTTTCATCTGTTGGCATCTTTTGAAACTGAAAGCCTAGGTTTGAGGTATATAAATTTAATATTAGAGTCTACAACCTCTACTTTATTCCATCATAATTATTGTAAAGACACTTGAAGTTTTTAATGCAAGGTGGAATGTTTATAATTTTTTTTTTTTTGCTATTTTAAATAAGAAACACATCTGAAAATAATACTATAAAAATGAAAAAAAAACAAACCCCAACACATCAAGATTGCTGCAGCACATCTACAAGTGTGCCATTTAATTTTCTTATTTCCTTTAATTGTTGGGAGGGTGTAATATAAATTTTCATGAGAAAATTGTAATCTATAGATAATGACGTACTCAAAGTACGAATCTTACAGGCATTTGAAGCAGAGTTAACAATTAATTTTAGGAGTCCAGCCTCAAAGATCTCCAACTGGGGACCCAACTGCAAATGCTTTCCCCACTGAGTAAGCACTGAGTAGGCACATGCTCTGAAGAAAGTTGTTTCAGTGGATTGAATCCTGTCATTTCTTTCATAGTAGGCAGGGTGACTGTCTGTGGGCATTTATTTACTCAAGTCTCATATGAAGCTACATTCAATTCATACAAAAATGGTTCTTAACTGAATGCTGTTAGTGGACATTCCAGTGTTATTTCTGTGTAATCACATAGGCAAAACCAGAAATAAGAGTGCAGATGCAGGAAGTAATAATGGCCTAATTATTTTAGTATGCTGATATCAGTGATTTCCCTGGATATTCTATGGCAAGGTTATACTATTGATAAACCACTCTTGAGATGAAAGCTTGTGTTCATCTCAAAGCATTTGGATTCATTAGTAATATATGATCACCATTAAATTACTCTTGTTTTGAGTGACGTATTTGAAAACAGTGTCAAAATCTAGGAAGAGGCATGGCTGTGAATCTACTCAAATTGTTCATGCACTTTCTGTTTATATTAGCAAGCAATGATTAGTAAATGAAAACCAACATAAAGAGAAAATAAAACCGAAGCAAAAAACCCCTCAAAAACACAACAACAACAACAAAAAAAAAATCTAGCAAACATACAACCCCTCTCAAAAAAAAAAAAAAAAAAAAAAAAACCCAACAACAAATAAATAAAATCTCATAGAAATGCAAATTAATATTTAATCTGTCTGACAAAAAGAAGCTTTATGTGTAAATATGGTACAGTCAGTGACACTTGTGCTATAAAGCTTTTGCTGCTTTCCAAAAAAGTATATCCTGCCCCTCTGTAAAGTTCAAGCTGAACAAAAAGTGTTTCAACAAATATGTACTGATTCTTTTGCATCTCTCTGCCTGTATTTTGGTTTATCTACCTATTTATGCACACACACATGAACATAAATATGCATGGGGCAGGAGAAAGAGATGAAGAAAGGATTTTATTTTCTTAGTCAAATAGAGCACATATTTCACCTCTGCAACTCCTTCAAACTTCCAGTTTGACTTTTAGTTTTATTTTATCAACACAGGTTCTCCATTCCCAGCTGTAAAGCCCCCTGTAATTAAGTTTGGTTGTTCTTACAGGATTCCTCTCATCACCACCACTCTGTCCTTTTTGTCACCTTCTCATGCTGTTCTTTACCAGTTCCAACAATTAATTTCTTGTTCTGTGTTCAGTAATTTCTTGTGGCCAACTGAGTCTGCTACATCTCAGGCTAGGACATGTATCTGTGTGTCATAACATCCTGACTCTGTGTTTGTGTATAGATCATGTATGTGGTCTAGATGTTGTTTGCTTGACTTAGGTGCAGCCTGGGGGCTGCCCGTTTTCTTCTACACCAGGGCATTGCAGAGTGGTGTATTACAGGTTATTCCATTATTATTTCCATCATCAATATTAGGATCCTGCTTTTTTACTGATTCATTTCATTTTTTGATGCCAGAGCACTCCTCTCTTTTCCTTTTCCCTTTTTAAGCAGTTTCTCTGCTTTGCTTACTCTCAACTCCAATCATCTTGTAGCTTGGTCCCAGCCAAGTGACAACTGTCAGCAATTATGAAATCAGTGAGAATATGCTTGCCAAAGCTGAAATTTATTGAGGACGCTCTGCACTCTTCCTGCAATATATGCTAACCTACCACTATCCCAAATTCCTCCTACACAGTAAATATTCAAAGGATTAGGACCACTTGTACAATTTCTACATGACTGCTTTCCTGTTCTCTGGTAAAGAGGCATAGTTAGGAAAAAGGAGGCGTTGCTGGTGGTGGTTTTAGTCAGTCTGACACTTTGGCAAGGAGACATAAATATTAACACCTCGAGTCCTTTCTAACCTATTTTGAAGTCCACCTCAGTAAACAAGTACCCTTAGAAAGGAGATAGAAATACTGAAAAGATTTAAATTCACCTTTCTGTGAGCACACCAATTTCAACTTCATGGCCCAATGCATTAATTCCAAACAAGTTTTGCTAAATTATGCCTCTAAAAAGCTTTATAAAATTAAACATACATTTTAGCACTTTCAGGTACACTGAGATCGTGCCACTTGAATTTGGAGCTAGGGGATATTTCAGAAAAAGCCTGTGCTTTGGTTATTCTGTCATTAAAAATATTTTGTAAAGCTCCTTGCTTCTGTTTACTTTCCCAGGACTGAAATAAGATGGATTTAAGTGATGATTAAGTTGTTTAATAACTATAAAGTTATTTACATTGGTTAAGAACAGTATTACAGCTGTATACAGAATTCAGAATAAATATTTGTTACATTAGTGTCTACACAAAGATACTGTGGTACTTACAGTCAGAAGAGCTTTGATTCTTTCAAAGCTCACTTTGTAAGGTATGGCCTGAGGGAGAACAGTAAAGCCGTAAACAAATTCTATGCAATCAAATATATAGGCATTTCTGACTGCATTTTACATGCTTTCAGTTAATCCAAATCACAGTTTAAATTGTTTTAAATAATTTCTTGTAGGCATTAAGTCCAATATTAGATTTCAGGGATTTAGAGAAGTTTAGAATACTTTTTGATCTTTTGAGGTATTCCATGAAGAGGAGAACAGCGCATGCATTATCACAAAAATACTTTCATGGAAAATGAGAAATTCAGGGATAATCTGACACTGGCAAAACATGTTGCATTTGTTTATTTATTTATTCAAGGGCTCCGAAAAGTTAAAATATTGCCTAAGATAGAGTTTGCCTGAAGATACTACTTCTAATACCTATCATGTTAACCCTAACATTGTCATACCTTTTGTAAATCTTACTGTGAAGAAACAAATAACCATCCACCCTGAGGAAGTTGAAAGTCAGTGAGAGGAAGTTTATATTTACCTCCAGTGTTACCTCCAAGTTTCCTGGCAGGAAAAGTAAAACATCATGATAATTTCTGCCACCCATAAGTTTAAATTGTTTCAAAATAATGACAAGATTAAAATAGCTACTGCAAGCTACATAAACATCCAGCTTGCTATGGACACTTGGCAAGGTAAAGTAGAATGCCTGAAATGAAAATGATTTGTTAGGTTTTTGGAGTTGTTTGGTTTTTTTTTGTTTTTTTTTTTTTATAAATACGCATATACTCTCATGCTGGCCTTACTGATTCAGAATGGGTCATGGGAGATGGTCACAGTTTGAGAGCCCACAAGTGGGATCCTACATATTTTATGTATGTGCCTATGTATAGTAAATGACCAGAAAAGTAGATGGCAAGTTGGAAGGCAAGAATCCAATGTAAATTATTTTAATCAGCTTTCTTTTCTGCCTATTATTTGCATTTGTTTTTTCAAGCCACTATTGCATTCATAGTCAGATCTCCATCTTTATTATACCTTCATTAACCTTTTAAATCTCACGTCTGTGTACAGGAGCCTTTCTTTTGTTTAATTATCTATTTAAAATTCACAAATGGTAGCTGCTGCCATTTCGGCTTTTTGACATTTCTCACCTGCAGACTGTAAGAAACAGATTTAAGAGTCTTGTTCTGGTGGTTTAAGTTGAATCCTGATTTTAGCTGAAATACTGGAGCTGGAATTCAGTCATTCATTGTCATTCAGGAGCTGTTTGAGTTGGGCTTTTGTGCTTTGTGGGGTCAGCAGACCTCAGCTGAATTACAGTCTTGAATTTTGTTTTGCAACCATGTATTATTTTCCTTGTGCTGTCCCTGTTTCTTCTTTTTCAGTACAATCATAAAATATCCTAGTTTGGACATTTTTTGCAAGGATTCCATTTCTTTTGCTTGTAGATAGGATCTTAGTTTGCAAGTGAGTCAGTTCTCTTATCAGCAGTCGATTTATATTTTTTAAATCACACTTGTCATTTTGCTTTCTAGCACACTGCTACCTCCCAAAATATGAGATAGAAGTATTACACCAAGTGTTTATTACACTATCTGTGGTACTTTATTCCTTTTTTCTTTGTAGTCATCAACAGTCTTTTCAGTTGCATTTCCTAGAACATCAGGTGTAAAGATATGCAGGGTTGGAATAAAATGTTTCTGTTACTTTTTAGTCGTTCAAGAAGTTCCTTCTTTCGCCTAATCATATTATTAGTACTTAATAGCAGTTGCTATGGGAGCTGCAGAACCAAACAGAGGCTGAAGCTCTGCGGCATTACATCTATGTTAAAGGTAACATCTGGTCCTTGCCCCCTTGAAGGTAAAAGAAGTGGTGAAGGGAATTCTAAATATTCATTCTCACGCTATCTTGAACCTCAGTGTGATTCGCTGCTAGGGAAGAAATGGTGTTACCAAGCTCCTGTTATCACATATAAGGATTAGAAAGATAGGAGGCAGACTGAGTTTCTGTCATGGCTCCTGTCTAAAGTAAGATGATAAAAAGAACACATAGTACCTTTCCTGCCTGTCTGGTTTATTCATTAATGCTACCACTCTTTGGCTCATAACCTGCCTTCTTCAAACATGCTTTCTGTTATAAGAAACTCAGCCTGTCTGAAAAAGTCCTTGTCAAAATCTGCCCTTCATCATCTTTGTCGACTTTCTGCGTATTCCCAGCATGCTGCTTTTCTCATAGTCAGTCCTTATTATAACACATAGGCACACTGCTTGCCAGAATTCCCATGAGGTAAAACCTTAGCCTTCCTTTACATGTATCAAATATCTCTTTACTATTTTTCTTTAATTCTGATAGTGCATCTCTCTCGGTGCAGTTCCCTGAAGCTCATGCTTTAATAGTTTTGAATATCTGGTAAAGAACTCCAAAGTTTGAATCCTCTAATATCCATCAAAAACTCTAGCAGAGGTGCAGTATCTTTTCAACTGTTAGGCTGGCAGAGATTTCTCAGAGGTGCATTTGTTTCTTTGTCGCTTGTACTTTTTTTTTTTGTGTGTGTGTATTATAATAATACTGGAATACATACAAATGTGAACTATACTAGCTAAAATAATTCTTTGTTGTCATGCTATGGTATTTGAATAACAATTTCTGTAGGATGTGGTGTCAGTTGACAACCTCATCATTATAAGCAAGATTTTATGTTATACTTAAAAGCTTTCGGTCTTGTTGTCATACCAATTATTTTTTACTTAGACAAAAAGGTCTCAGTTTATAAGAAAATATCTGACAGATTAATAATTTCACATGTCCACAGTCCCATTCTAAGACTTGCTCGGTACATTACACACATTAATGAATTAAACTTGCCAGTAACCTTATGAGGAACTGTTGTTATTATACAGACATGGAAACAGTGGCACAGAGAAAATAAAAATAAGTTCAGATGGCTTATTTGGAGCAAGAAAGTGAACGAATCTCACAATCTTAGTCTTCCATTCTGATCCCTAGGTCATACTTTTGTTCAAAGAGAAGAAGCTTAACCCTTTTATTTTTCATCTTGATTTAGGTAAAAAATGGTTTCTCATATTCTTCTCATCTCATTATTAAGGGAAGGTTTATCTTTCTCTAGTAATCTGTATTCCTGTCCCTACTAAGAAAGAAGTCAACAGAAAAAGGAGAGTGTGACAGGAAGACTTCAGGTCTTGCTAATTTCCTTTCTCTTTCCCTTTTTTCCCTCCTTCATGTCTTCTAAATTCTGTTTAAATGGATAGGTTGAACAGGCAGCCTTTCAGAACTGGAAGACTTAAGGTACTTGAAGTACGAACTCATTCAGATTGTTTGGACAACCTTATAGGAAGTTTTATGAGAAGACAATTCATGCCATGGCCTCATGCAGCCCCCTACATAAGTCAGCAGTGCTAGGGGCCAAGGTTGATCCCACCTAACTTCAGATGTTTTTCAAAGTCCCCAGTGTCAAGATCTAAGTCCCTTTAAACACCCTTCATTATCAGTAGAGAGATGAAAGAATCTCCAAAGAGAAGTTCTCTTCTGTGCTGAGTTTCTTTCTAAGGAGAAAAGGGTCTCCCTCCACACATGACAAAGGAAACTTGGTTGACCAGGCTCCTCATTTAGTGTCATCAGTGAAATGTGTAAAATCAGAGAGGCTGCAGCAGGGATTTAGTGCAGAGACCTGACTGAATATGTATGAAAAACTTTACAGTACATGCAGTGAAGGCTAAGTCTGAGCTGATGTTTTGACAATGGAAACAGACATGCCAGTGTGTCAGTGCAGGTATGTAGCACCTTCCTGCTCTGAACTGCTGCTGTTTTCCCTACATAAGCAGGTTAACTCGGGGGGCGGGGGGCGGGGGGGGTGGCGAAAGGACAAGCTGGATTACATCAGACTCTTAAGTTTTCCTTTTTAACTCTGATGCATAGGATGAAGCAAAAACAGCATTGCAGATGAGCGGGAAAAATTGCAGAAATCAACAGACAAGTAAATCACGAAGTGAGAAAAAAAAATAGGGTAGCACTCCTATAAAACTGCTAAGACACTGGTAAATTAGATTTCTGGGTTACATCAGTGTTTCAAAGAAAATGCAGAAACACTGTTGTTTACCTGATGTTTACCTGTGTTCTGAGAATTAAAACAGAACAATCTCATATTAGTATTTTTAGAATATTTTGAAGATATTTTCTGTGTGATATTTTACTCTAAATTGAAACAATTCCTCAAAGGCTCTGTAATCAGAAGTGCTGAGATTACCATTAGAACCATTTTCTCTTAGCTATCTTCCCTTGAAATTTAGTATGGAATCTCAAGAGACGAATTCTGTATTTCCCACCTTATTTAAAAAAAAAAAGAAAAAAATAAAAAAAAGAAAAAAAATTACAGAATATGCTTTCCCTTTGCTGCTGTGCCCAGGCCTTTATGTTCATAACTTTTTGCTTTCTGTTGCCTGCAATAGATATGCATGTGTCATGGTTTGAAAGCAAAACAATTGAGAGGCTCCAAGTCAGAAATACAATTTAATAAGAAGAAAGGTAAAAAGGTAAAATAAAATAAATGCCATAACACAAAAGATCACTGACAGAGTCATAATACAACCTGAGCAGGATGGTGGAAGCAGTCCAGGTGAGGTGCTCTTCCTGAAGCAGTGATCTGGTAGAAAGGTCTGGTAGCTCTGGTCCTCTGGGAATCCAGTGGGTAAGGGCTGCTTGTACTGTCCCAAATCCCAGTTTATATCCAGGTGAGAATGCTTGGCTCCTCCCCCTGGGCAGAGCATCTCACAATGGGATGATGAGTTGTGAAGTGGGTCCTTGATAGCCCATTAAACAGAGATAACTCCTGGAGGGAGTTACCTGTGAGTCATGGGCCAGGCGTTAATGGGCCATTAGCAGGGGACAGCCCAAAGGAGGGGGGCCTGGGAAGAACACTGCCCTGCTTGGTTTAACAGTTCATGAAGATGGTGATAGAATAAATACTTTGTGTACATCCTACACTACAACCCAGGACAGCATGTATGTCATTGATTGGATCACCACAGGTATATCAGAACAGGACAAAATGCAATGGAATGTACTTGTTAATTTAGTCAAAACTATTTGGTTCACTCTGCTACAGACAACTGTCAACTGACGAAACTCAGCTTAGTCAGAAGAAGAAATGAGAGACTAAACAGATATGGGGCAGGAAAGCTGTACTAATTTTATTAATTCAAAACAGACAAAACAGGATTTCCTAGAGGTCCTGATTTGAGGCAGTTAAAAATTAGGGTAAATGGAAGTTTCACTCTTGAATATCATCAATGTTCAGTGAATTTTTAAATTTTTTTTGTTTGTGTTTAAAGAGTTGCTTAGTGCATAATTGCAGTTCTTACTCTTGTCAATCTTATTTTCTAACATAATGTCAGTATTTCCACTTGGGCTATGTTTAATGATGTGATTTGAGATTCTGAGAGGCAAGTGGAATTCGAAGAATATTTGAAACATTCTGGTATTTTATATATATAAAAAATTGTTTTTCTGAAAGTTGGCATTGATGTAAATTACACAATATGCCATCATCAAAGGCAGAAAACACTAATGTCTTGGAAATGTTGCTGAAAACTATCCAAGAATGTATTTTAAAAAAACCCAACAACATTTCATGCAAATAAAAAATTTCTTGATTCTAAATTCTAAAAGTAGATCTTGATGATCTAGTAATTGTATGTATGCATTTACCCCAAAAGGAAACTTTAGGCAGTGTGTGGCAAAACATGATATTGATTTTCGTGTGTCCTAACAAGATTTCAGAGAATTAGGTCATTAAGTTTGACATAGAGAAGAAACTGAAGAGAGAAACAGTTTAAGAATATAAACTGTTATTTGCGGGAGCTGGAAGGGATTCTGTACTGTAGTTTCAGTAAGTGAACACGTGGAGTTACAACAAGTTTTATCTTCCCTTTTTTCCTTCTTTTGACATTTTGGGGTTTGGTAAGCCCTCCTAAAGCTTTTTTTAATTATTATTTTTATGAAACAGTAATCTGAACAAACTGTATCTGTATTGAGAAGACAAATCAGGCACTTTCTGTTCAATGTGTAGGTTCTTTTTTTCTTACAGAAAAGGAGGAGTATTTAGTTACCGCTTTTAAAAGAATAGAGCAAAAGTTGGGGTTTTTTTTCATTTATAGAAAAGAAAAGTTAGAATAACAATAGATCCATGTAATCAATTAAAAGGAATTCAAACTGCTGTGCTTAATACTCTTACAGGTTTCTGTGTAAGAGTATTAAGCACATAAGACGCACTTTTCTCATAAGATAGCATCAGTCATTTTTCCTGATGTCTGGTATGCTGCAGGACTGCTGCATAGACCATTCCTGTGCATCCTTCTAATTTAGTTTGTTCCTAATTTTGGTCTTTTAGATGATTTTATCACTGTTATTATTTTTTGATTATTATTTTTCCCCAATAAAGTTAGATTGAAGTAGGCAGCACAAATGAACTTGTCTTCCATATCAGTCATAAATTTGCTAATCCTTCACTATACAGAAGAACCAGTAAAAAACATGTAGTGTGTTTACTCTCTGATGATAAGACTTCCATGTTTGTGGAAATTTACCTAAGATATGTGGATAGATAGTTACAATTCTATATTGAAAATGTTCATGTAATTTAACTTCCAGTTTTACTGCTTTGAAAGGAGTATTTACTCCATTCTAGACCCTACTTACCCTTGCATGTTTCAGAGCCTGGGCTCCAAGCCTTTTCATGGTCAATTCTTTGTTTTTGTTATTTGGCCACTGATTTCATTGCCAGTCTCTGGAAACGTGGGCCAGAGCCTTGGCCAGTCAGAGATGATAGAAACTTATTTATATTTAGAGCCAAAAGGTTGGACCAGCAGTTTCTGAAACTGTGACAACTTTTCCTGTTGTCACGCCACCTTCAGGCCAATAATTTACCATGATTGTAAAACCTATGAATAGCATATGACATTAACTTGGTTTGCAACTCTTTTGTGCCTTTACAAAATGGCACCAGACCTGAACAGGGGAAATTATTCGAGGGACCAGATAGGAAGAAGATGAGAAGGAAATAGCCACATGTGATAAATAGGTAGCAGGTATGAGAGACTTGAAGAGATTGTGTCTTGATTAAGGATTGTCAGGAGATGAAGTCCAAGGAATAGTATAAGGTGTTGAAAGTAATAGGAAAGAGATCTTCAACAGAGATTTTGAGGTTAATGAAGAAAAGAAAGGGGATGAGGACAAAGAAGAAAAAAAAATAAAGATAAATGGCCTCAATTAGCTCTTTTAAAAATTCTCTGAGATACTTGACAGAGATGGAAAGAAAAGTTAAAAGTGCAGAACAGCTCTTACTGGTCAGTGTCTCCAAGAGAAAAGCTTTAATAGCTGTAAGTAACATTTATTATATCAATTTTAGTGGTGTGCTTGACATACAAGCAGTGAAACCACAGTTATATCAGGCTGGCCTAACAGTCAATAGTGTACATGAAAGGTGAGTGCTCATTACTTTGCTTTTTAAAAAATCTTTCCAAGTGAGCTGCTTTTGATCAAAGACACATAATTAAAGAATTAAGCAAGTTTACATCTAATAGACTGCCTGCAGTTCTCCATTACGTATTTACCAAAGTGATAGTCTACTTTACATGATTGTCTATTATACTCATTAGGAAACTAAGCAAGCTGATTGTGTTTCTCTGAGAGGAAAGTAAATGTAAGCTAGAAAAGGTGTGTGATGCTTTAATGAGATGAGTGTGGTACATACTCACAGCCTGCTTTAATTCATTAGGCACATACCAACCTCTAAATTATCCTCAGCTTTCACATGGCATAATGGGTTTTTTTGCCATTTTGATTGTGTTGCACTTAGTGTTGGCCAGTCATGGAGATGGCTGCTGTTCTGGAAGAGGCTCCTTTCACCCTGACAACAAAAGTAACAGTGATTAGTTCAGCTTCTTATTTGGGGCTCTATGCTATAACCCAGCTTGACAACATAAAGGCAATATTTTTACGGGTTTTTATTTTTCTTCTTCTTTATTCTCTCTCCCTTCTGTCTCTTCTGGAATGCTTTCTGAGCAAATTCTTTGCTTGAGGAGGAATGTGACATTCTCTTGCACTGGTTGATAAATATTTATGCCTGAGAACAGCATAAACTTCTCTTTTGGATGCTTTCCCATTTTACACTGTGCTGGCTTTTGGCCTGATCTCTGTATTTAGAAAACACTGTGTATTACCTGCATGCTTTCTTGACTCGATTTCCTATTTCTACTGGGTCTGCAGCCAGTACTGCATGAGAACTGTATTGCAAGATTTTCAATGAATTGTCAGGATACTTGAATAAAACCAAAGGAAAAATAGATGGCTTCTTTTCTAGGTGTATAAGCACATTATAAGGAGAACTTTATAGATATGCCTGGAAAGGATATAGTACACAAAGCATGAAAACATTTTTAAGCGCTTCAATACTCTGGTAAAACTGAACAACTATGAATGGAATTAGAAACAGTAAAACATTGCTGTGGCAGTATTAATAGAATCCCATTTCACAATTGTGAGGGTTTTTCCTGCCCTTTTTTTACAATGTATTTCTGAGTTTTGCTTGTTGGTAAACAAACTCTGTGTCCATCCAGTGAAAAATATTTTCATTATTAAAGAAATTGTTCTGCCAATTTGTAGATGATTTGAGATCTACAGATGTAGCATATTTGTAGGTCTCCAGAGCTCAGGCCGTTGCTGTGGGTCAGCATGTATGGACAGGGCTGACAAGGGATCTCCCCCAGCTGCAGACCAATGTTTGATGCCAACCAGCTTGGCTGCAGGGTGGATTAGGCTGGCTAGCCTTTGTGGCTGCATGTGCCACATTTCCAACATCTCCAAGTGGGCAAAATTCAGAGTGCTGTGTGCTTAGTAGGGCTTCTTTGAAGGCTTACTCTGAAAGCAGCCCTCAAGTGGACTGTTAAAATGCTCCTGATTTGTGCTGTGCTATGGCAGGGTAGGACTGGGTTAGGTGTCCCGCTCAGTACTGGAGTGGACCTCAGTGCTGCTTGCACAACCTAGCTGCCTCACTTTCTCTGACAGAGAATTTGGATTATCCCAAAACCTTCATGTCAACAGACTGCCCTCATACTGCAATCCCAGCATGGGAACCAGATGTGAATTACTTCTTAACTGTATGTGGCTACCAGTTTGTCATCTTGTGCTAATGCTGATCACTGACAGTGCTATGAAAACGTTGTGATTATGAACTTAATGAACAGTGTGGTCTGTGTGTGTGTGTATCCACAGAAACATATGTATATACTCCTAAAATAGCTTACAGGACTCAGACTTTAATTAAAGATCAAAAACATTCACTTTAATGTTGGATGTACAGTGGGAGTGCAAGGGCAGGAATCTTCATGTCAGCATTTAAAGAAAATATTAGCTGAACATTTACTTAATGTATTTTTTTATTATTTTTTATATTCTTTGTGGGGTTTTTTCCCCCTGATATGAGAGAATGGAAATAGATTTGCTTATTTTACAATTTAATCATCACAGAATCACAAAATGACAGAGTGGTTGAGGTTTGAAGGGATTCTTGGAGGTCATCTTGTCCAATTTCCCAGGTAAAGCAGGTTCACCTAGAGCTGGTAGCACAGTATTGTGTCCAGGCAGGTTGTGAGCATCTCCAGAGAAAGAGACTCAGAAACCTCTCTAGCCAACCCGTTCCAGTGCTCTGTCACCCTCATGGAAAAACAGTTTTTTCTCATATTCCAATAGAACTTCACGTGTTTCAGTTTGGGCCCTCTGCCACTTGTCCTTTCACTGGACACCAACGCAAAGAGCTTGGCTCCATTCTCTTGACACCTGCAATTAACATGTTTGTGTGCATTGATAGGATTTCCTCTGTCATCTCTTCCCCGGGATGAACAAGCCCAACTCTCTCAGCCTTTTCTCATAAGAGAGACACTCTAGTTCCTTAATCATTTTTTGTTGCTGTCCACTGGACTGTCTCCAATATTTTCTTGTCCTTCTTGAAATGAGTAGCCCAGAACTGGACACAGTGCTCCAGGTGTGGTCACACCAGGGCTGAGTAGAGGGGCAGGACCATCTCCCATGACCCTCTGGCAATGCTCTTCCTAAAGCACCCCAGATACCACTGGCCTTCCTTCATGAACAACTTGTTCACCAGGACTCCCAGGTATTTCTTCACAGAACTGCTTTCCAGCAGGTCAGCACTGTTCTGGTGCATGAGGTTTTTCTTCCCTGGATTCGGGATCCTACGCTTAACTTTATTGAGCTTCCATAGGTTCCTCTCCACCCAGCTTTCAATTCTGTCCAGGTGTCAATATCAGAGGAAACTATCCTTAATCGGGCATGAAATCATCATTTTACTGAGCCAACTGTTGGAGTTGGAGTGAAATTTCACCTTTTTACTAATGCTATTCTTTTGCAAGGTAACTTGATTGCTACATTTCATTCACTTTGAAGAATCATTGAATAAACTGAGTTGGAAGGGATCCATCAGGATCACCAAATCCAACTTGCGGCCCTGCATAAGACACAAGAATCACACCGTATGCCTCAGAGCATTGTCCAAATGCTTCTGGAACTCTGTCAGGCTGGTGCTGTGCCCATAGCCCTGGGGAACCTGTTCCACTGCTCTGGAAATACCCTCTGGATGAAAAACTTTTTCCTGTTATCTAATCTAAACCACCCCCAAGGTTCAGTTTCATGTTGTTTCATTGGGTCCTTTCACTGGTCACAAGAGTGAAAAGATTAGTACGTGCCCTTCCCCTTCCCCTCATGAGGATGTTGAAGGGTGCAATGAGGTCCCACTTCAGAGCAGGTTAATAGGGCAAGATGCATATCTATGTATGGTGTAATGAAAATATTGTTGCAGAAGGAAAAAAAAAGAAAAAAAATATTAATTTAGAAGTAGAAAGAGAAAGAGAATAAGTATTTAAAACAACAAAGCATGAAAATATTTTAACATTCTTTTCTGAGTTGCACTTTTCCCTGTGTCTGATGCAAAAGAAATGTTGGTCTAATTCATTTTTGCAGGCCATGGCTCTGTTTCAGTGACTCAATTAAAATTTGCCTCATGCAAATTGTTTCAGGAGCAGATGTGCCTGACAAACTGGGCAGAAAAAATGTTCAGTGAGGTCACAGAGAAGATGATTCTTCATTATGTTCTGCAAAAATCTTAGCAGATCATCACTGAGCATGTCCAGATGTGAAGTTTCAGTCACTGTCTGTTTTATTTTTTTGCATTGTATTTTTTTATTTCTTGCATTCTAGTCTCTACTGGTGGGTGAAATAAGTTCTTCCCCTGTCAGCCAAGCAGAGTATCAAGTTGATGTCTCTTGTTTATAACAGGTTGGGGGTTGTGTTTTTAAATCAGGATAGAGTTTCCTATTAGCCAGGCTGAAACTGAGGGGTTGAAGGAGATGCTGTATGGTATAGAGCGATTTGCACATAATGTGCTGTGGTTTCTTCATTGTAAAGCTCTGCTAATTATGTGTTTTCACCCCTCCCAATCACTGCCTCTTGTCGTGTCAAGTTAGCAAGTGTGAGGAAGACATTTCTGTGGTTTTTTTGAATTACTTTTGGGTTGAGAATGAGCTCTGACGGTTTAAACTGAAGCTGAATTTTTAAAAACCATTAAAATCTGGAAACAAGGGGAAGCAATTTTAAAGGGTCAGGGATAGCTTAAAAAAATCAATTCTGCCTGAAAAATAAGTACCTAAAGATCAACTATGATTATAATGACTACAGAAGATCTGAGGGGAAAAAAAGCCCTTCTCAGTTTCTTGTCTTTCAGAAACCTCGTTTTATATCATATATAAAGCTTTCCCTGCTTTCCTAGGGGTCCAGTCTTTAGGGGAAACAAACAAACAACAAAAAAAAAAACCCAAAACAAACAAACAAACAAACAAAAAAACAAAAAAAAAAAAAAAAATCAAAACCAAAACCAAAACCAACAGAAATGCAAAAAGAAAAGAAAAGAAAAGAAAAGAAAAGAAAAGAAAAGAAAAGAAAAGAAAAGAAAAGAAAAGAAAAGAAAAGAAAAGAAAAGAAAAGAAAAGCAGCCAAAAAACCACACGCAAAAAAATGCCGGACATCATGTGCCAGCAGAAGTGGCATTTTAAACCATTACTTAGTTTGTCACTTCCAGTAAGAATTCTTCTAGGTAAATAATTGCACAACAGAGATTTTATTATTACTTCATGTCTTTAAATCTTACTTGTACAAACACTTGTTTTTAGTATGCATAGTCTTTCAGGCAGCCCTCAGATTTTTTATGTTCCATAACACATCTGAGAGAAAAATAAATAGCATCTGAGATACTGAAAACCACGCCTGCTTGTATTAGGAAATACATTTTTCATCTTCAAATTTTATGCACATATGAATTAATTAAGAGTGTAATACAAAATAAATCCATGGTAGTGCAGATGTTTTTGTTGCAAGAGGAATAACTTGTATTTTCCTGTAGGTTTTTAGAAGAATAAATTTGAATCTCAGGAACTGGTCATTAACTCATTTATACTGGAGAATATATTACCAGAGGAAAAACATGCAAACAAGCAGGAGAAGGAAACAAGCCTATATACTTCCTGGCTGGTTTTTTTTTCCTATCCTTTGCTCATTTTTTTTCAGATCACTTAAGATTGATTTTAAGAATTCTAACTCCCTTCTTATCTGAGATGCATTTTATATCAATTGAATGATTATCCATTGAGTAAAAGTAATATTGTTGGCAGAATTTCTAGCTAGATATCTTGTTGTTGATTAGAAGACAGGGTGATTGTATCTGTCAGAAAAAGAAAAAGAATCTGTGTTTCCAGTATAGCTTCATCCTGGACTATTATTTCCTCATTAACTTGTTAAGAGAGAAAAAGGATCTATGAGTTGGAGGTTTTTCACCTCATGCATCCATGCACAAAATTATTATGAACCGAAAAGGAAAAGAGGGCAAGTGAAGGGAAGAAAAAGAACTAGTGAAAAGAGAAATTAGTAAATCATAGACAAAAAATATCAGTATTTTTTTGTATTTCATCCATGATTTCAAAATCAAAAATTACCTTCTGAAAGCTGAAATGAGTAGGCATCTTTAAGAGGGTTCATTTGAGGAAAAAATGGGCATTTAACAAAACAGAGTAGCAGTGTCTATGCAATAGCTCCTCAGGGACTTCTGATGAAGTCATGCAAGATGATTTTATATTATATAAAGAATATTAGATCAAATCTTTTGGGTCAAATATCTCATGACTCTTATTAAGTATTTTTTCCCCTGTATGGCTGTGGGATGCGTGACTGATCACCTTTCTTGTAGCAGACTAGAACTCAGATGGTTTTTAGAAAGGCCCTTAGGGCTACGAAGCTGTTTCTGTTTGACAGTCATGGGCTGGAATCCCTCATTTATATTTAACTGTAATCATCAGCTCTGAGAAGAGTTTCTAATTTTAAACACGTAGTACTCCCTTCACCCCCTCTTTTTGTCCTCAGGAAAGCTATAATTTGCTTGGATGCATCTCTATTTTAACTACAAATACATTTGAGCCCCTAAGTGGACTTCACATGTGAAAGCTGTACTCAAAAACTGTTACTTTCTTGGCTTTTTGTTTATGGTTGCTCATTTTTTCCTTTTCATTTTAAAAATTACTTCCTCCTGGATCCCAAGTATCATCCAAGCCAATTTATGCTCTTGTCATTAATTGCCTTTAGCACAAGTATTATGATACCTACCATCTTTCTTACAAATTTATCTCAAAGTTGAATTAATAATTGCTTGAAAAACAAATTAGAAATGCAATGAATTGCTATTTCTTAAACTGATATAGGCTCAGTGACATCTCTTCTTTAACTATATATGAAATAGAACGATTAAAAAAAAAAGAAGAAAACCCACCAAATATACTACATCCACATCAAAATCCATATTTGGGCCAGCAATGTTTTATCCAAACTTAGGTCAGATACCCGCTGCTTAATTAATTGAGCACAAATCAATAAAAGGTTATGTATAAATAAAACTTTACTGAAAAATTAGAGCGTTTACTTAGACATCTATGTATTTAAACAGCAAAAAGCTTTGTAAACTGTCTGCCTTTACTCTTGGTACAATGCTAATCCCAGAGGGAGGGAAGAATGAAGGGCAACAGGGTTTATTTGTGTTTGTACAGAATGTTATCCTTTTAACAAAGACCAACACAAAACATAGAAATCCATATGTTTAGATTTGTTGCTGCCACATTAATTATTCATGTGCTCACTGTGTGACACAGTGGGAAATAATCTAAAACTATATTAAAAAAACAATTTCAGGACTGACATCTTTTTCTTTAGTTAGAAGTCCTAAACTCTAAGCTGACTTTTTTGAGAGTATATTTTGCTTAACTCTTTGTGAGAAAGACCATTCAGAAACCCCTTTCCTACTATTACTTTCATAATGTCTCTAAGGGTTTATATGAACCACAGAACTGCAAACCAGAAGTGAGATTTATTAGTTTTGTAAAACAATTTTATTTTTTTTTCAGATAATATCATGGATAAATATGCCACAGAACTTAGATCTTGCAATGTTTATTATTCTCATAAACCTATCTAAATGTTGGTATATTAATGCCTATTTTGTAGTCAAGAAAATCGAGAGAGCCATTCAGCATAAAATAAATGCTTTTATTTGGCCAGGTGAATAACTCCCTGAACTCTGTATTGCATGGACAAAAGGTTCTACAGGGATATCTCTGAATAGCCACCTAAAATGCCTGAGATGCTCTAGAATGTCAAAAGCATCAACTTAAGGCCTGCAGTTTTGACAGAAAACTTGTCTTTTTGAATCACCAGCTGGAGGTTAGGGAAACTAATGCTTCAGAAAGCACTAGATATCTGTGGGTGACCTACTGAAATGGAGTCTGAACTCAAAATATCAAAATTTAGTCTGGACTTAAGGTCAGATCTAACTCTAAATATGAGTTGTTGTGAGGTGTCTAGTTCTGCTCATACTTGTTGGGATCCATGATGTTGGTTGTTTTTCAAGACAATTCAGTCTTTAGTCCTGGTAATTTGAAAATAAGCAACCATTCCCTCACCTGCATAATGTATTGAAGCTCTGTGGTTACTTTAGCATCCCACTGATGGCCAAACATATATTTTGTAATACTGTTCTGCCAGAGGTGAAGCCACATTTCAAATCTGAATCTCTGAGGCTCCAGAGAATTTCTCAGTTTTCAGAAAGCATTTGTTTTGGTGAAAGGTTGACCCACTCATTTCTGCTACAGATATTCCACTTGGTAATCAGGTTTTTAATAGTCATTTGAATAAAAAAGGCTACAGGGATGATGCACGTCTTACAGCTTGAATGCTAAGGCATTCACAGTCTGGATTCAGGCTCTGCTTCATGTTAGCAGATGAACTTGAAAACAGGCATCCTACTTTTTTTTTTGACTCTTCTCTTGTGGAGTCATTGGCTGTTGTGTATGTGCTAACAAACAAGTTCACAGGTAGTCTGTTCCTGCTGCCAAAACTATTCCAGCATCTATTTTTACATATACTTCCTCGAGTGTGATAACTTTTGAGGTGCAAAAGAGATGAACTGGCTGATCTCCTGGCATCTGAGCACCAGACATTTTTGGCATATCAAAAATTTGTTGCATGCTTGTTATGCAGCAAAAATGTGACTTCTCTGTGGCTTCATATCATTAAGGGATTAGGGAATAATTTAACAGGACTTCTTAACATCCCATTGTCATCTTCTTGTTATGGATTTAGACTTAACTCTGCAAAAGTAAGTCCACACACAAATAATACCTTCTATTTCTGCTTCATCTTCTAAATCCCACTTAAGAAAATGCATAAGAGATACATATTTGACTGTCTTTACAGACCTGGTATTTGAAGACTCTGAGAAACTGCACTCAGATATAAGACTTCTGAAAAAAGATCCATTTGCTTGAGAAGTGTGGGTTCTCAAAAAATTGGGGCACCTAAAATAAGTATAGTACCTTATTATGCAATTAAGTGATTACCTTTAGTTTGTTCCACTTGTAAAACATTATCCTGAAAGATTCCTTTTGTTTATTTCCCCATTGGTAAAATAACATGCTGTTTTGATGACCTTTAGAAATATTTAGCTTATTTTACAGAGTTGCAGAATAGTGTAACTGAATACAGCAACAAAATGCCTTTCTACAGAAATGTACAGGAAATTTAAATGACTGTACCAAACGTCCTTGAGGTCTTTCTGCTGATCAAACTGCTAATTGTATTTGTTAGTGGAGAGTATTCACAACATACGTCATTAAACCCCATCATCTGTCTAACAAAAAACATCATTTAGGCAGACAGAAAGTGTTCAGCTTTTTCATCGTTACTGGGGCAATTTTTATTGGAACCATCATAGGGTGTCCACATGCTTGAGAAATTCATTTTTCTGTCAAACAGCATGTGTGAGTGAAGTAGAATTTTCTTGTAAAGATTACTGCAAATTGATATAAATTAAGGTCTGCCTTCTGAGAAGAACAAAGTTAATCGAAGTGGGATTAAAGCTATAGGTCCCTTTCATTTAGTAGAGGTGCTTCACTGATTTGTTAAGTAATGGGTTATTTGATGTACTGTATGGAGAGTGATGTAGGTCACTTTCAGGATGCAGTGCTGAAGATTTAAAGGGGGAAAAAAAAAAAAAAAAGGGAAAATACCAGTGCTCTCTAGTTTTCCAAATACCATGTAGGAATACTTGTAATGAACACATCCCTTCCACCCCATGCTCTCCAACATTTTGCATTATTTCAAGGCATGAGTTTTTTATACTTCCCTTGTGTCAGAGCCCTAACATTCAGTTAGATAAGCCTCTCAGGAAGATGGCTTTCACTTTGTTTCTTATCAGAAATTATGTTATCACCATCTCATTTGACCAGCAAATTTGTTTTCTGTAAGTATGAACCTTGAATTTAATTCATATGATAGTGAACTGTATTTCTGTTGATGAGTTCAGAATACTTGAAGTGGTATTGTCCTTCCATGTGTTTTTTCTGTCTGGTTTTGTTTTGTGTTTTCAGGCTTGCTGATTCCATGCATTTCTATATAACTTTATTACTCTTGAAAAAGATCCTTCAAAGGTTTTAAAAAGCAATGCGGTGCTTAAGGTTTCTGACTTTAAAAGATTATTACCACTCATGGAGCTTTTTGTAAGTTGTCAGCTTCTGTTCAAATCCAAGTTACCATGTATAACTCTCAAAATGCGTCCACATGAATGATATGAAAGAATGAAAGGTCAGTTCGATGGCTGGAGAAAACAAGGGTAGGTCCCAGCTCTTACTGAAAAATATCTTTAAATACTAAAATATTTAAATTCAAGTATGTACATGTCAGCAGGTATCTAACTTCCAATTATCTTTGACTGAGATCTAGCATTTGACTTAGTTATCCCCTCATGGGAATTTCTTGCCATGATACCCAAATGTTCAAAATAGTGGAGTTCCTGGGCTGATATGAGATAAAATGTGCAAGACTTTTTCCCTTTGAGAGGGTCACAGGGGGGGTTGGCAGAACTCCCTGTGCTATTTCAGACAGAGCAGGATGATTTTGTGTGAAAGATGAAGCAAACCCTACTCTAGTCAATGGAGTACAAGGGGAAAGTTTTAGCTAGTGTTAACTGTCTGCTTTAGGGTGAGCTGAACTCCTTGAACTATCTGGCTGTATTGATTATATTTCCACTGATTATACTGGGGACACTGAATCTTACACTTAGAATACACCATAAGACATCATTTCTGATAATGCAGATTTGAACTTCTTTTGGCTGTTTCAGCAGAAAGGCAAAGGCTAGCTATAGAGTTTTAGCACAGAGGGATGCAAGGGAATTTTAGCAAGGGATTAAACTGAAAAGAAAATACCCTCTTGTATCCAGATAAATGTTCAGATACATTAGTAAATTTTATAAAACAGTGTGTCAGTGGTCCCATCTCTTTTGCTGGGTAAGGACTCTAATTTACACAGGAACAGTTTATAGAATTAGAATTATAGAATCAAGTTTGTTGGAAAAGACCTTTAAGACCATCAAGTTCAACCATTAAATGAGCACTGCCAACTCCACCACTAAACCATTCCCCTAAGTGCCACACCTATTTATCTTTTAAATACCTCAACCTTCAACAATATGTGCTTCCTTTTGTTCAGGAACATTCTTTGGCTCAGTATTTGACTCTGTCATGGGTTGAAACAGTATCTTTCTGCTAGGACTTGGAATTCTCTGGAAAGGACAGGGACCTATGGGGGGGAAGGTTTTGGATTGAAATGCTCTTCTGACCATTCAGAAAACGGAAGGTGACTTTTGGTAATACCCATATAAAAGCTGAAGCTGGGTTGGAGACCTCTTTTCTCCGCTGTCTGGTGAGCAGGTAACATGTGGGCAGCTGAGGAGAGCCTGGCTCAGGCCCTGGCTGCCCCAGGGTGGCTGGACCAGACCGGCCGGGGCTCCGGGAGCCGCTGCCCGCGGAGGGGACAGGCAGGGCTGCGGTTCGGCAGGGCTGGCCTCATGTCTGGGGCAGGACCATGCCGCGGGACCCGGGGGCAGGATGGGATCTCTCCCTCCCCCACTCTACGCTGGGCCTTACAGAGCAGTTGCCAGCGCTGGCGCCATCAGATGGAGGGATGGAAGACAAGGTGTCCATCAGCCTTCCTCCCAGGAATGGCTTTGGAACATTTGCAGCTGAGGTAGCAAAGATCACCTGAGCACCTCTGGCCTGGCTAGCTTTAACTCTTGCATGATACAGATTGAGACTTTAAACCCTAACTCTTCTCGGAGATGAGAGAAAAGGCCAAGTTGGAGTCATGTAAAGGAACAATACGGGGATCTCAAAGTCAGTAAAGGAAGAGTGACTTTTAAGTGGTAGAGATGATGAGTTGCCTTGGTTCTAGGCTGAAAATCTCCTGTGGATTTTGGTAACAGGATAATCTTTTAAATTGTGGATGATATAAATTGGGGAAATGATTTGTGGGTTTGAGCAAAGGTATCTGTGATGAACTGAGTGAATATTTTTGTGCCCCCATGAGAGGTTGAACAGAGAGAGATGAGAAGAAGCCCTTTGCCAGTGAAGAAGTGAGAAGACTATATCTGTTCACCTGAGTTGAAAAATATCTTGGTTTTTTTATTTGAAACAGCTCATTTTTAAAAGGTACCACTCCAATTTGTGAAATCCATGCCCCATAGGTAGTCATAGGAAAGGCTACGTGGTATGAATTCCCCCATAACTGAAGTTCCACAGATGCAGATTCTCTGGGCGGGCTGTTTTTGTGTGAAAGTTACCAAACCACAGGAATGACTTCTCTCTTTCAAAGACTGAATGAAAAACTGTTTTATAAGTGGTACTGACCTGGAGTTCTGACTTTTGCCTCCATACATTGCTTGTAGAAAATGAACAGTTTGTAGTGGGAGAAAGGGTTGATTTTGGAAATTAATTTGTGTTGTTGCCTTTTTTTTTTCTTTTTCTTATTTTCTTCTCTTAGAAGCAAAACCAGATAGATTTTTATTAGTATACACTAAGTTGAGCCTGCTTTTGCTTTTTTCTCCCAAAATCCTATCTCTCAGTTAGCAGACAAATTCGGCAAGTGTAAAACCACCACATAAATGGTGCCATGAGTTGGATAAGCAAACCTAAACCATAACAGACTCAATTTTAAAATGTGTAATATAAAAAACTTTATATGTTTACTGGACTGATTTTCCTAAGATAGGATAGATATATTTGTCATGAGAAAGTAAGAATTTTCTTGTGCAAACAATTAATTCATGTTCTAAATTAGTCACTTGTCAATGGAATTATTATTGTAAAGGCTACCAATGAAAACATACTCCAAGTTTTTTTTTCCCCTAGAGTGTTTTATAAAATAGCAATAAAAAATGAAAACAATCAATATTTGCATACACATGATTTAAAAAGAAATAATAAGTAACCAGTTTGGTATAAACAAAAAATTGAATTTCACATGTCTGTTTAAATGAGCTCTTTAAATTAATTAGAGACTTACTTATTTAAAAATATTTCTAATCTGGACAAGTTTTTGTCAAAATTTATTTTATATCAGGATAATGAGAACCTGATAAATCCTAGCTTGGAAATATATATTTTTAAATAATATGAAACATAAAGGAACTTTGCTACACATAAAATATTACTGAAAAACTATTGCCAGAGAAGCTTCTCTGCATTAAGTATGTATTCATGCATTCTTATATCAGATGGTACACAAATTACAGAATATTCTTATTTCTTACAAAGAGATTACAGAGATTAATTTCTTATACTAACAATTTATATCAGAGTATATAAAATAATTCAATTTGCCTTAAAAAAGTTAAAGGTGGCTATATCTGTAGATATAGAGCTGTACACAGTGCATTTTCTTTATTTTTAAAAAGCATTCTTGTTTGAAATCACACATAATTATTTCAATTTTGAATTCAGCCTGAGTAGCACATTACAGCAAAAGATTGAAAATAGGCCTATCTAAATAAATCTGCTTTTACATTAATTTTTTTCTGGAAACAGCTCAATTAGTACACCACCTTTGTAGCTGGTTTCAGGAAAAGTGATGCTGGCTGTAAATGGCCATTTTAATCTAGGATTTGGAAAACTAACATGGTTTGAAAACAAAATTAACATCAACAGTTAAGAAGTCATTTTCAGAATGCCGTGGATAAATTTGTCATTAAAAAACAAAAATAAAATCTCTGTGGCAATATTGCTCCATGGGAGCTAATATTTGTCCCAAGCCTGGTGAAAGGACAGGCATTTGTCATTTCCCTGCATCTGACAGAATGAATTGTGTCTTTTTCCACTGATGAGGATTATACTGCTGTAAGGATTACTGTTACTAATGGCAATTGCTGTCTGGTTTTTGTCAAGGTCTGAGGTGATAATAAGATATAATGAGAAATGACTTTTGTATTGGAAAAAGACTCCATACTCACCTCAGTGTAAGGATAGTCTTGACTTCTTTATTCACAGCAACAGTGTCTTACTGTGCTGCATTGCCACATTGTGACACTTAAGATTCACAGTATATGCTCTGGTTTTCCACCCCTCTGAAATTGTATACTGATAGTTGTGGTTCACAATAGTGGCGTCATCTAATTTCATCCATTGAAAAGTCTCATGTCCCAAAGAGGATGGACAAAAACTCCCAAGTCAGATAAATATAAAGAAGAATTAATCACCTCATTGGAGTGTACAAAAAGTTAAGCACATCTTTTCATTAGTTGCAATGATTATGGATCAAATTCCATATATATTAAAATTCAGAAGCTAGGGCAGATTTAGCATCCCTCCATCTTTACATGTACATATGAAGATACTCTCTCTGACAGAATGTGGATGGATTTGAACTCTGATTTACAGTGTGTGAAGTCCACCCATGTGTTTAGTGGGTGTATCTGTACATTCATAATCTAGTTTTCAATTCATCCAAAAACTAGTAGTTTTGAAAGCAAACCACTTTTTTCTGCAGAGAATTTTATACGGTTGTGAAAGATAGTCTTCCTCTTACTGAAATTATTTACTTGACATAAGTCAAATCTTTCACTCACTTATTTCCTTGGTACTTCTTGTTTCTCTCCCCTTTCTTCCCCACAAGTCCTCTGCACCTGATCCAAAGCTTGCCCCTATTTCTAATTTTTTGCTTCTCTTATTTTTGAAGGGCATGGTGAGAAATATTGCCTGTCCAATCAAATTTGCACTAAATTTGTAATGATCTAAGGCTTTGATTATTTTCCTTGATGTCCTACTCATTTTGGTCTGTAATAACCTCTGATTTCCTGGCTTTGACTGCCCATGGCCACTTGGCCATCAGCTGTGGAGGAAGCCTTGCTGTGGTGTGTACCTGAAGGTGAGCTGCTGCCTTGTTGTGGCTGCTAATTCATGGTGAGGGGATGTTCACATCACAGGCATGACGCTGATGTGTCTTCCCAAGGCATTAGGAATGGCTTGCCTGGGTCCACTGGCATGCATACTCACTCAGGCATATCTATGATTTCTAAGCATCATTACCCACAACTGGTGTTTTGCTATTGAGATGAAAACCATGTTTTATTTTGAGATGAATTAATGTATTTTTAAGCTAGACCAAAGGCAGTTAGTTTATACTTTGAGTGAAAGCCACAGGTTGATCAGTTTAATTAAGATGACAGTCACATTTAGGATTGCTTGCAAAAGCTGGAGAAAAAAATAGGTGATTTATTATTTCTAATTACTGATATGTGTAACAATAATATTTTTGGGAAAAAACTCAGTATTTTTAGTAGTTAGTAATTATGTTTACTTGATTAAGATTCCTTCAGAGACCAAAAGCAAAGCTTTAAAATAATTTTCATAGCTGTTATATTTTGACACTAACTGTGTGGAGTTCCCAAACCCATCATGCATTTCAGAATGTGTGAGTACAGAAGTCAACTGAGGCCCTTCCATTTTGAACAAAGGTAAGCTACTAAAAATGCCCAAATCTTGTTTTCATTGATGATTTTCAGAGACCCTAAAAAAATATGAAATGCCAGGGTTATGAATCAAATATTCTAATATCAAGAAAGGTAATGAGCACATCCCTTAAGTGATGATGGCTGCCACAATGCATTACCTTTCCCACAAACCTCTTCCCTGCTCTTTGTAAAAGGCAGGGGCTATAAAAAGAAACTAGTCTCCACATGACTTAAAAATTATGGAAGAACCCACAGGGTCTATGCCACGCTTTTTTTCTCTCAAAAAAGAGATTTGATGAAAAGCAAGGGGTTTCAGGAGGGTTGGGTGGGAGAAGAGTGCCCTCAAGGCAAAGGCAGTAAAAAATGATACTGGATGATTTTTCTGGTAGTTCTACAAGTTTCCAAGATATTGCAAATCATTTAATCAATCTTTGATACAAAGTGACTGGTGACAGTCTTCGGTTATTTGTATCAGCCCCTAGAAATACATTTTTCAGTTGTTTCAGGTTATCTTCTAGTTGATGAGTTCTTGAATTTTATGAGGAAATATCCTGGTGTGGTTACATATCCACCTGGTCTCTGTTGCCCATCTCAGTCCTTCCTATGCTAACTTATTCCACCACCTTGTGCCAGTTTTCTCTCTTTTACATATCAGTAATAACAGCAAACTGTGAGGAAAATTCTCCTTTGTATTGAAGCTTCTGTCATAAAAGAGCTCTACTCAGAGATCATTAATATGTAGGGAGATCATGAAGGAAAGAAAGCAAGCTTGGTAACTTTAGAGAATTTAACTGCCAAGCCCTTTATTTTGCTAAATATTTCTTGTAGGTTATTTTTTGTTTCTTTGTTCGCTTATTTGGGTTTTTTTTTACCCTGCAGAACATCTCAGAGATATGTAACATCTGAACCCATTATCAGCTGCCTGTTGAGGAGCACAGAGCTATTAGAAATTGCCCAGAAACAAACCAAATACATTTTTCTTTCTTAATACAGACAAAACTGGGGTTTTGGTGGTTTT
>VWZU01006791.1:193262-280676 GCA_013397095.1 Sterrhoptilus dennistouni
TTTTGTTTTGTTTTGTTTTGCTTTGTTTTGTTGTGTTGTGTTTTTTTTGTTGTTGTTGTCTTTTTGTTTTGTTTTGTTTTGGTTGGTTGGTTGGTTGGTTTGGTTTGGTTTGGTTTGGTTTTGGGTTTTTTTCCATATAGGCACAGCCTCTGTGTGCTCCCAAGAATTCCACTTTAGCTGGATTCAAATACTTCCTTCTTTTAACAGGGAAGTTTGAAATTCTAGTCTTGTCAAAATTCACCTATGTACAAATCTTGCCACAAAACACAGAATAAAGAATTTTTTAATGCTCTATGTTCATTGTTTTCTCACAAACATAAATCTCCTCATTTCAAAATATTTTGTGTAGCAAGCATAAATCTGAAAATGGTAAAATTTCTCTGGCCTGTTTTGTCAACACTGTTGTACTTTATGTTTTCTATCCCAGAGGTTGATAATGCTGCTAAGAATGCTCTCAATTGAGTTATAATTTAATGAAATAAATTCCCATGAACACTGCTACTGGGACTTGACTAGTGGTAGATTATAATCCAAAGAAACCGTATCTGGAATTTACTGATATCCAGTATGTGATAAGAGACATGAACTAACTGCAACTGTAGTATCTTTGTTTTCTTAAATCACCAGCAGTGCACCAATAAAATTATGAGCACACATCATGAGGTCTGCCTTCTATTCATTAAAATAAAAAGCATTTCCAAGGAATCAAACAAAAACTCTTGCAATCTTTTTAAAATATTAATTTGAAAGATTAGAGTCTAGCTTTGAAGTGTCATAATATATTGACGAATTACAGGGGGTAAAAAGATTAGTGAAATGACAGCTAAAATGCAGGTTTGAAGCATTGTGCTTTAGCAAGTTGCTTGTAAACCAAGGTGTTTTTTGGTTTTTTTTCCTTTTTTCCTTATGTTTTTTGCTTAAATTGACAGCTACCAGATGAAAGTCATGGGCTGCCCCACATTATATCTACCCCTCACTGGAGGAAATGTCTGTTATTTCTGAGCAATGAGGGTGTTGTATTTTGTTATGCTGCTCTTTTGTAGCACTGTGAAATACATTTTCACAAAATTCTTTAAAGCTTTATGCTGTGTTATTCTATAAAACCTATACAAGCAGTAAAAAGAAAAACGTTGATTTCTGTATGCCTTAGAATTCCCTTGACATTGCTGCTTTTCTTTCAAGTTCTTGATTTGAAATCGATCCTTGCAATTGTGAGAAAAAGAAAACTTTGAGTTTTATTTGCACTGCAGCTCTTTTGCAGCTGCCACAGTATGAAGCTAATGCAAGTTTGCATGAACTGCACTCCAAGGCTGCAGAATGGTACAGTAAAGTTCTGCTGCAAATCCAAGTTGAATTCAAATGAGTATTTTTTTGTGGTCCTGTATTGTCCCAAAGAAAAGGTTTCAAGTCTGCTACCTTGTCTAGGTAAGTTTGACCAACAGGGCTAATAGAATATATTGCTTTCCACTTCCAAGCTTGCTTTGTTTAAATGTTATGTGGCATTCAAGGCAGCCTGCTTTGTCCTTAAGCAGTGAAGCGGTTCCTGAGTGATGGAAGCATAGTTTGGGGAAACTGAAGAGCTCAGGAATGCAGAGAAAAGTCAGAAGAAAAAGAAAAATCTCTGTATTTCATTTCCTTGGAGTGTAGTGAATATTTAAACAGGAATGCTTCATAGAAATTGTCCAATTTGGCCAAAATGTCTCTTATAAATTATACTGGTAAATTGTCAGTATGGAAATCTGAGCTTTGTGAGGTTACAGCATTTCAGGAGCTGACCTTTTAACCTGGAACTTCTATGCAAACTGCTCCAGGGCTTTCACATCCAATAAATGTGTCCTTTTTAAATGAGCATTTCAGTATTTGAATTTTCTTGTTCTTAATCAGATTGAAATTAGATTTTGGACTATTAGATTCCTCCATGAAATGGAGTGACCTTCTGCATAGATAAAATAGGGAGTAATATTGTAATACAAGAGAAGACTGTAATTTGCAGCAGCTTTAAAGTTTTCAAAAGTGTATCCTTTTGTTGCTGTCTTATTTAGACAGGGTCTGATATGGCTCCCCTGTTAAGTAGTTAAGCTGCTGACAGCCAAGTACCTATTTCACAAAATATTATACCTGTGGTGTGTAAGCAGCCTAATCATGACTTTCAGATTGCTTTATCAATCTTTTCTTAGGTGACTGTGTTGTCCACAATGCTGACAGCATCTTCAATTAAACGTGATAAAATTCAAGTCAGATTTTATTCTTCTGCAGCTTGGTGAAGGTAGGAATAGTGGCAGAGGCACTAGAACTGGTTCTTTGTGAGCATTAGAGTCACAGAGATACGCATTTACACTCTGTTCACGTTTGGGTGGCTGATGATACAAAAGAGGCCCAGAATGGTTGCTTCTTTTTCAAATGAGAAGGAGATCCTGCAGAATTTGCACTTCACTAAGGAAGAGGTTGCACTAAAGTTGCATGCAGGTGAGTAAAAAATTCACACAAATCTTGATGTTATTTTTTATCATTTTTTTATTTACATGTTCAGCTATGCTATCATACTGCAAACATGTGAATAATTAGAGTGTCAGCAGTTTCCTAGACTTACAGGCATATGTGAATATGAGCATGTGTAAGTGATACATCTACTAGTGAACCAAAAGAGGAAGAAGATGCAGGAGAAACTATAAGTAATCTATTAATTACCTCTGATTATAACTATAGATGTTACAAAGCCAGTGAGAAAGCTTGGCAAATGTCTTTTATACCTAAACACCATTGAATCTGCTATCTTTTCTTGTGCTGTCTCAGTTTTCTCTCTTCAGTGCCAGAGAAAATTTGGGGCTGATGCTGTGCATTTGTGCACTACCCCTGTACTGGAAAATGGAAAGTGAGCTTTCTATATTGCCTTCCTACCCTTTTCTGAGGAAAAGGGAAATAATAGCCAGTGACTTTATAGGCCCTACTCTTGAACTTCTAACAGTGAGTGAAAATTTTCCATACCTTTAAGAAAAATACTGCCAGTTTTGCTGTTTATGGCATGTATGACTTAAGCACTGTGCAATGGTACATGCAGGACTTCAGTGCAGTCTCACAAGTCTTGTTCTAGGTGACTCATTTTTTTCCAGCTGTTGGTTAAAGTATGCAGATTCATGTGTTAACAGAAACCAAGAAACAGGGAACTCCAAGGGGTTCAATTTGCATAGCATGATGAAATATAGTGTTGCTTTGAAAACCATTTATTTTCCAATTCAGAAGTATTTATGTCTTTGCTATATTTTCAACATTTTTGTTTAATGAACTTTTACTGCATTGCATTCTGATAATTTTAAAGAACAGAGAAAGATATACCTCTTCTGTAAACAGAGAACTGAGGAGAAGCCCAGTTGCAGCCTTGGCCTGTGGTGTGGGAATGTAAAAGTAAAACACAGTAAACGTACCTGGGTGGGGAAATGCAAACCTTGGAATTCCTTCTCTCTGACATTTCTGTGTCCAAGGGATACATCTGTGGGAATCATATTTTGTCACATGTTTGAAAACATATATGTAATTTTATGGACACGTACTAATTCAACTCTCTGTCAATATAATATACTTCATATTGCCAATAACTCAGTGTCGGATTGATAGAAGTATGGGATAATGTAGTATTATATGGGAAAACTCCCATTATAGTGGGAAATGGTTCTGGGGCAGAAAGATGATCAAGTGACAGGAAAGGGTAAGCTGATATTCTAATGAAGTGGAGCAAGAGATTACAGGGATGATTATACAAGTAGTACAGCAGCCTGAATATCTCATTCAGTTGTTCTGTTGTTTGTTTTTTTCCCCCATAAATTACAACAAATGGGCAGACAAAGAAACATGATCATAAACTACCTCATCTTAATTCTCACCCACACTCATATACTTGCATGTTTTGTTCCTGAATACAATTGAAACATCCCCATTGCCTGGGAAAATGGGATTAGGAAGGGTATTCTGTTGCCATTTTCTGTATTCGGTTAAGCATTTTAGAATAGTTCAAGGTTGCTTTATTTGTTGATATACTTTTACAATGCAAAACATGAGATTTAAGGAAGGACTCTTAAACAACTTTTTTTTTATTTTGGTAAAGCTTTCCATGCTGTCTGTCACAGAGTCCTTCTGAACAAAATGTCCAACACAAAACAGCTAGATAAACACATCATGGCAACTGCTTCACAGGTTGGACATAAAGGGATCTAGTGGATGTGGTGACATCAGACTGGGGAACTGTCACCAGTGGGGTTCTGCAGGGCTCCATCCTCTTTCCTGTGCTCTCCAAAATCTCCATCAACAACTTGGACAGAGAACTTGAGGGTATATCAAGTAGGTTTGCTGATGACAGGAAATTGAGAGGAACTGTTGATCCCTCAAAGGCAGAGAGACCCTGCAGTGAGACCTTGACAAATTAGAGGGTTGTGCAATCACCAAACAGATGAAGCTTAACAAAGGCAAGTGCTGGATTCTTTGACTGGAAAAGGGCAATCCTGGTTTCCATGCAGAATGGGGAATGAGATGCTGGAGAAGGGGACCTGGGGAGTTTTTGAGAGGAGAAAAAATCTCTTAAGAAGCCTGAAACCTGCTGCACTTGAATTCCTGATAAATAATCTGGCCAAACTAATCTAAAATCTAATAGTTCCACTTAGATATTTGGGATTTGCCCCCTTGTGAGAAGTTAAAACCCTGGCAAAATATATAATTTGGAAAACTTTCTTAGCCCTCACAATCATATTGTTTGCTTTCTGAAAATATTTTAAAGCAACAGGAGAATCTAGAGACTAATGAGCCATTCTGATAAATAAAGAGAAGGTTTAAATCTAGCACAGATACATACCAGACTAAATTCTAGACATCTAATTTTTCAGTATTCTGGGCTCAGTTAAGATTTTTGCCTCAATTTCCCCATTAAAAAATGAGAAGCAATAAAATGCTTACCTTTATAGTCATAGGGATGCTCTGTTGGTAATTAGATGCTGTCAGACAGAATTACTGTAAATTACAGTAATTACTGTTCATTAATTAATTCTGTCAGTTTTATGTTTTATTGTAATGCACTGTCAAAGTGCTATAGTGTTTAAATTGGATGCATTTAAAATGAACATTCACATTAAAAAAAGAATGAAAGAGAACCTTTTATTGAAATTAAAAAAAGGTCCAAAGAAATATTTTATTATGATCTAATTTTGGCTATGGAATTCTGAAGCTGAAAAGTACTGCATACTAGTAATTGCTTGTATTATTATAATTAAAAATGATACAAAAATTATGAAGAGACATTAGGTATTTAAATTGAGCTGCTTATTTTAGAGCAGAATTCAGTATTTAATTGTAACATTCTCTGTTGAACCAGGTGTATTTCCAGTGAATGTTTCGTGCCAAAGAGAATTAAGGCAGGAAAGTTGACATTTCGTCTGGGAGAAAAAAGACTAAATATTAAATCTGCCTCTCCCACTGCTGGAAGTGAGGTTTCCTTTGGCTCAAACAGCACTGAAATACTGTAAATAATGATTTATTGTAGTCATGTAATTTGCAGTATTGCAATGAAGTGATGATAATCATGCTAGTTCTGTATTCTCTGAAATTTTGTAATGATTTTATCTGTGTTACTGACATGTAAATGTACAGAGAAAAGGATCTGCTGTTTCCTTTCCCATGTTAAGACATGGTTGGCAGAATATATACTCCTCCTAAGGTGGCCCAGGGTACCATTAGCCCTCTTGGCTACAGGGACACATTGCTGGCTCATGATCAGGTTGTTATCTACCAGCACCTCCAGATTCTTTTCTACCAAGCTGTTCTCCATCTGGGTATCCCCCAGCATTTACTTGGGATGAGTTTGTTTCTCCCCAGGTGCAGAGCTTTGCACTTCCCTTTTGTTAAGCTTCATGAGGCTCCTGTCAGCCTATCTCTCCAGTCTGTCAAGGTAAAAACTCACTAAAATTATTGCACTGAAAAGGAGAGCTAGAAGAAAGGTCACTTTGGTCTAAGAACAGTGAACAGGGATAGATTTATTTACAAGCATCTCAACTTTCACCCAGCCATTCAAACTTCTGTGTTTTAAGAGGTTTTTGGTTGGTTTTGTGGTCTGGGGGGTTGTTTTTTTGTTTTGTTTTGTTTTTCCTGGGGTTTTTATTATTCTAGTAATGCATACCTGTAGGGAATAAAATAAAGTATCATTTGATGGATTCACTTCAAGAAGGCAAGGGAGGCAAAGGTAATTCTACTTTAAAGATCTGGTTGATTTGGGTCCCATAGAGCAGAAAGTTCCCATTAAAAGCAGTGTATTGACACTCAGATTTCTTTAAACTGGGAGGAATTTAGGTTAAGCTTCTCTGTTGATACTAGCTGTAGTATTGCTTCAAGTAGGTGGAACAGAGCACATCTGGAGCTTTTTTGTATCAAAGCTCTCTTTAAGTTGAAACCAAAGTGGAAGCTGTGCAGGTCATGAAATGCTGGAGTCACACTGTGACTGTACAACACTGTTACACAAGTCAAATGGCACTTTTTTGCTCTGATTTGCTTTCTAAATTGATCAAAAGTCAAAGCATTGATTTGAGTGTAGGTAGTGGAGGCTATGTGGATATGAAGTCCTAGAAGAGTAAAGACAAATACTGAAGTGCATTCTAGAATATTACTTTATTGTTCAATCCTCTTAAAGGAGCTGTGAGTGAAGTAAAACCGCTGGCATGCCAGTATAATTCATAACTGGTAAACAGTCTTCAGCAGTCAGTGGGAAGAGGGTCTTTATAGCGGCCTCAAATGTAGAAGCACTTTTTTTTTTTTAATCTAAATCAGCATCAATATTGCATTAATACTTCAGTCCCATGCAGTAGGTCAATGCTTTTAATTTTTTAAGGTATTCCAAATTATTAGAGCAATTTTATATTTTAATTTATTTTTAATCCAAATAAATAGAAAATTATTTAATTGAAAGTAGATTTTTCTACACCAGAACATGAGTTTTGGTTTTTTCCTTTTTTTTATTGGTGTTTTGTTTTCCAAAATGGTATGAGCTTGCTGTGCTAAAAATTATGTATTTTTTCTTAAAAGCTTCCCCAGAGCTTTGTTTTGATGTCAGGTGATGAAATAAATTACTACTTCAGTATTTTTAAAGGGGACTATGTTGCCTAATTTGAAAGTAAAATTATATTGAATAATAATAAAAGCAAATCCTTTTGGAAATCTGAGATTTTCTCAAAGGTATCTTCAGAAGCTACTTGAGAAAATTGCAGAGACTGGTCTGTTTGAGCCTATGTAAGACAAAGTTTTTTATTGTTTATAAAATCTGCTATTTAAGGCACCTGCTAAGTGAGATGGAAGGCATTTTTATGTGTTTGTGTTTGTTGCTTTGAATTATATTGCTTGCATATATCAAGCAATAAATGACAGATAAAGTAGTTTCTTTTGTGGATATGTAAACAATGGTATTTGGCTACTTAATCTGATCAAACAATATTTACTTTGGGTTTTGTTATTTTTTTCCTTAACAAATTATGCTTTCACCATAAATGCTGTCTCAGCTACTGAATAAATTCTATGTCTCTCTCAGTGTATCTGTTATAACTATGGCAGTCCTTTACATTCAAAAATATCTTTTCTGTGTTTAGAATTACGTAAAAAGAAAACATCATATTAGATGAAGGTTATAGCAATGAAATACATTGTTACAGCAGCAATTGAGTTATTAATTTGGAAGTAGTAGTAGTGAATATCTTCTTTCTTAGATTAAAGAATCCTCTGGTAAAGACTCTTCTCTGAATATCAGTATGGTAGTTAGGAAGTCTAGGAGATATGGAAAATGACCAGGGACAGGTCGAGAGAATTCATGGGAGTGGATGTTGACTTAGGTTATTTTTGCTTGATAATCTAGTTACGGCTTGGGACAAACATTTGAATGTCTAGTACAAATGTAGATATTTAATTCCAATAGGTGAAAAGATAATCCCAGGTGAAACAATGCCTGTATCTCTAACGTGTCAAAAAATCACTTGTGTCAGTGATTATTCTGAGGGGCTCTTATACAGTGTTTCTGAAATTCTTTAGTCTTTAACATGAAAATTGTTTTATAAAGATGTAGGGAAGCATCTTTACTTCAACCTGCATATCAAAAATAAAATAATGGGGTGACTTGAATTTGCAGATCTCTTGGGCTAGTTTAAATTGCATATTTTCAGCTAGTATTCTCCTCCTCACCTATTTTTTTTCCAAAATCAATTACATTTTTATGTAATAATGGTACTAGTGCTCATATAATGTACTTCCTCTACGGACCAAAAAATTGGAGGTAAGCAAGAGCAATGTACAATTAAAAATAATCATGCCATACAATAAGTGAAAAAAGTCATTAATTACCAGATCAGTAAGTAAATTTAAATAGAGTGTCTCATCAAACAGCTGTATTTTTAGTGGATCTTTTCATCTGTAGTGCCTAATCTTTGTTCTTAACTCAGGAGAAAATGTAAGGTCACTTTCGGTGTTTGTGAATGATTCACAAACTAAAAGGAGGTAAAAAAAGCATCAATGGCTACAGTAGTTCTAATGGCTTTACCCATCCTGCTGTGTTAGAAAACTTTATGTAACCCCTGTGGTGGCACTTTGTGCTAAAGTAGCTATTTACATTCCTACTGCAAGCCCTTAAGGTGACCCCAGTCACTGAATTCTGCAAAAGAAAGCTTTTAAGAGTGACAGATGTCCCAAATGCCATTGCTGCCATTTCAACATAGTCTTTCCAGAACTTTCCCCTCCGCTGGATCCCCTGGATGCGTCAAGTGCTCTCTGACCAGCCTCTTACCTGATTTGTGCAATAGTTTACCTGTGTCTGCTGGCAGACCCAGACAGGTGGGACTAGGCAGCACCGAGCAGTGGGTCCATAGGGCATCTTATGTATGGACCAAATACGGACCTTTTCTGTTTGCCTTTCTCTACTGGGTGTTGTATCAGCATTGGACAGTGCTGCTGGCTGTCAAAAGTTGGACTGCAGGTCCAGCTGGCTGCTGGTTTGCAGGCACCATGTGTATCTGTCTTCTGTAGCTGCCAAGGAACAAGATGATGCCATGGGAAATGGCAAACACACTGTGATGACCTTGTAATGAGTGCTTACATGGGTGGTTGCTAGACAGATTTGAGTTGCCTGGGAAACCCCCACTTAAGCTCTCAACCTACAAAGTCAAGGCAAGAGCCCAAGACTAGCATTTATAGAAGCTAAGTGAAGCATTTGTAGAACCTAAGTGCTGGAAGGTGTGAGGTTGCTCTATTCTTAGTGATCATCACGGGCACTTCTTATAGCTGTGCCTCTAATTGTGGCCACACATGGAGTGCTTTTCCTGTGCAGTATCATGCAGTGTTGGGCTCTTACAAGTAAGATTTTTACTACATCCTGCCCTGAAAAGATAATCCATGTGTGAAGTCATAATGAGATGGAAGAAGGATATGGAAAGAAAGTTGTGTGGGATCTGCTGCATTGCCCTGGAGAATTATGCCTCCATGAACTCAAGCAGCTCTAGGAAGTCACTGTCCATGGGGTGATCCAGAAGCTGGGCAGCATTGCTCTAACGACTACCCAGATCAGGTTTTTTCCAAAATGTTCCAAAGGCAAGATGGAGAATTATCCACTAAAGCTTCAGGGACATTGTCAGATGCTACAGTGGATGTAACTATGTGAACTGCATCTTTTAATAGGCTGTATTGGGTAATCACAGCCAGTGACTTAAGTACCCACCATCTGCTTGCTCACTGACCCCCCCTCCCAGTGCTTGCAACAGAATAGGGGAGAGAAGAGCAGAAGTAAGGAAAAAAAAGTAAGAAAATACTGAGAGTCAAGATAGACAGTTAAAGTGATAGCAAGAGGGGGAGGGGGCAGTGCAAAGGCAGTTGCACACCACCTTCCCTAAGCAGAGCAATACCCAGCCAGCATGTCTACCTTGGAAAAAGCTACCCCATGCTTTTTATTGACAGGAATGACATTATTTGACATGCAATATCCATTTGGTCAGTTTGGATCACCTGTCACAGAATCACAGAATATGCTCTGTTGGAAGGGTGTACCCTCACACCTCTTGCTCATCCCCAGACTGCTCTCTGTGGGAGGGCAGAATGAAAAGCAGAGGAAGCCTTGGTGCTGTGCAGTGCTGCTCAGGAATAACTAAATCACTAATGTGTTACCAGGATATTTGTCATAACAAGTCTAAAGTACCATGCCAGCTGCTGTGATGAAAAGTACCTTCAGCCCAGCCAGAACCAGTATATACACTACAATAAAATATTGAAAGAAGGAAAATGCTCATAAAGGTGAATATCTTACAGGCAAAAGTCTGGAAAACCCATTGTTGCATTTTTGAGACAAACAACAGATTTTAACATATTAGTATGCTCAGTTCTTATGTTCACAACTCAATAAAGACATTGAAAAATTTAAAAGAGTTCAGAGAGCAGTCTTGGTGATGATGAAAGTAACATCCTTTACTGTATGAAATTTGTGTTAATCAAGACATGGATTAAGAGTTAAGAGAATTAGGAATCTCCTGAGGCTTCTTCCATCCCTAACTCTGGAGTACAGAG
The DNA here is from genome assembly GCA_013397095.1 of Sterrhoptilus dennistouni. Lineage (NCBI taxonomy): Eukaryota > Metazoa > Chordata > Aves > Passeriformes > Zosteropidae > Sterrhoptilus > Sterrhoptilus dennistouni. The sequence continues at coordinate 203,826 of VWZU01006791.1, forward strand.
TTTAAGGCACCAATGTTGTAACTTTGACTTTAAAAAATGCAAAACAAGCACAGTATTTTTTCTACAAGCAATTGCCATCATCCTTTAGGATATGTCACTAAAGTTGAGGTTTCAAAATTTGAACTCAGGATCTTCTGTTTGTTTTCCAAAACAGTTGTCTAGTTGTATGAGAGCTACTGCTAGCTGGGGTGAGTAGAATGATGAATGCAGAGAATTCCTTTGGGTAACACTGTACAGGAGGTCAGAATATAGAATTACAATGATTCTTGCTGGTCTTACAGTCTCTCATCCATAACGTAAATTAACAGCTCTTGTGTTTTCCAGTTTCAGATTTTTTTACAAGTTGGGTAAAACATATTTCCAAATATGGTTTTTTTTTTTTAACATTTTCTTTCTTAACTTAGTTAAGTTCACACATTTTAATGATTGAGATAATTTACAGTTTTGCACAAAGTTGATTTCTGCTGTTATTTGTTGTATTAGGAACAACTGTTGCAGCTAAAATGTGAAGTATAGGCTTTGATTTTCTCTTAAGTAACACAGATTTTGAATTTTCTCGTTTCCAAGAGCAACTACAATTTTGTCAGTTGTAAGCTATGCTCACATGTATTTATAAACATAAAATTTCAGTGAAAAATCCCAATGCTTAATAAACACAAGGAGTTCTAGATTTAGCATTAATGTAAATGGATTTCTATTGTTCAGTGGTATTATTTTGGTTTATGCCACTTGAAAAAAAGACACAAATACTCTTTATATGGGTAATAATAGCTATTTAATTTGCATCATGCTCTAATAACTTGCTAAAAGAAATAAAATGGAATATAAAAGCACAGATCTTAAAAACATTTCTTGGAAAGTTTGGAATTATACTTCAGTGATTCTTACTGTGGAACAATCATTGAGAATTTCATTTCTGCTAAGCCTTTGATGTTGAATCAGAGCTGATAAAAATATGCAATTTTTCCTAACTGGGGTTTCTTTTTATCCACTGCTATATCGAGGCATTTCTCTTTACCTTATTTTAACAATAATCTTTCAAAATCCTTGTCAAGGTTACTCCTGGCCCTTTGTTTTAATGAGTCAATTTTATAATGGCAAGTTACTTATGTAGTTGACCGCGTGAGTTAAGGCCACAACTAGTTTTACCATTTTTGACTGAAGCATAATCCTGAAGGCTTTGAAAAAATCTTCTAATGAAATGTATCTTTGGCAACATACATCACTGTGAGACAAACAAGATGATTTGTTTGATAGTGCCTACATCACCAGAAAATGTTAAACCTTTTTTACATTTTACACCATAACTTAAAGGAACTGAGTCATGTAGCCAGTATAGTCAGAATACCTAGAGGAGGTTCTCAGTTCCAGACTTCAGCTTCACAAAAAGCTGTGAAAGCAGGAGCTCTTCATGTTCACAAAAGGTTAATGAAGGAGTGCAGGCTTGGGAGGTATTCTAAATGCTGGAACTGCCACCTTGTCATTGATTCAACACCTATTGACCCTGTCACGTTGTTGGGACAAGGTAGAGGCTACACATTTTTTAGGATAAATATACCGCTCATGTACTTGCATGTATGAATATTTGTCACGATCTATGCCGAAATGGCACAAAAAATATATGAAACTATAACAGTAAGAGTGAAAGAACACACTAAAGGATGTGAGTATGATTACCAGCAATTCTACTAAGGAGAAATGATTCCTCATTTTTATACACTTTAGTCTACAGAATAAGAAAAAAATAAATAGAGAGTTCCTTAACTCCAGTAAGTTCCTTTCTATTAAATAGTAAGTTAGACCACTAGCATCCCAAGTGGGTAAGATACTGGAGTAATATCCAGTATGAAGCTGGATGTTAGCATTCAGAATTTATTTAATATTCTTTTTTCATGTTCCAAATGTTAACACTTGGCTCTTTAATAAATGTGGATTTATGTTTAAAATTGTGCAGTATGAAGGGTGGGTGCCAGAGAGCCTGATGAAAGCAGTTATCGTTTTTCTCCTGAAGCAATGAATCTAAATAGAATAGTCTTTCTGACATCTGAAACATTGGGTATATTTAGGAATTTCAGGAAATGTGATTTCTTAATTTGAGAGTTATTTTGAGAGCTGCTATGGAAGAGAAGATAGATGTTTAAAGAAGCGTCTTGAAGTTAATATAATTAAACATGTATTTATTGACAAGAGAGGGCAGGAATGAGAATGCATTCAGCAGCCTCCTTTGGCATGTGGCAAGCAGGCCATGGCCTAACTTGAACTGAAATAAATTTTTCAAAGAGCTAAGGATAAGATTCAGCACTTTCCAGTCTGAGTCCAGGATTTGTGTAATTGACTTGTTTTCCCCAACTTTTATATATATATTCACATTAAGAAAAACAGAAGCACTGAAATGTTGAACAAAACATTTACCACATGTACTTCTTATCCTGGGAGTGACAGTGCACGTGATAAATGAGAACCACATTGCTCATATCCTACCAAGAGGCTCTTGGGTCCAGCACATCTGAATGCTGTATAAGAAGCTGAATGGAAAAGAACAGTATATTCGCAGGTCAAGCTTATTTAGGAAAGATTTCGTACTGGGCTCAGGGGGAAATAATGTGCTGTAGGTATTACAGTAAATGGAATATCTTGCAGATTACATTGTAAAGGAAAATCTTATATTTCAAGCCAGGAAATGTATGCATTATGGATGATTTAAATCTAATTTTTAGAGGAAGACAAAGCAGAAAAAAATTAGACCATTTCCTTTTTTAACAGCTTCATGATGCAGCTACATGTTCACACATTTTTGTGAAGTGTTAATGGCAAACACTGTAGTTAATGAGGTATAGAGACTTGATGCTGTTTTATACCTCAGGCAAAAGGATGTGTGATTTATCGTATTTGTTTTTCTGTATCCTTAATTTTTCTGTGATTAATGTGTGATGCATATGCAATGCTTTCTGTATTTTAATGGAAAAAAATTATAATGTTTTTTCCCTCAAACTGGCAATGAAAATTCCTTAAAAACAAACAAACAAAAACTCCACAAAAACCCACAAACAAAACAAAAAAAAACAAACCCTGCCAAAACTCCCAAAAAATGCACTTTTAAACAGAAATATATGAACATTTTAAATGCTATTAATTTAGATCTATCATGGCAAATTCTCCTTGGATTAATTTATGTTATTATGCCTTAGTGTACACCTTAGGGAATCAATAACAAAGTTAATTGTTCCTCTGAGATGTACAATTTCCACCCTTTGCCCTTCAATCAACAGCTTGGAAAGCAGTAATTGAGAAACAAATCGGAGTGTATTAAGTTATTCCTTCTTGGAACAGTTCTTGCTAGAACATACAGAAATAGGGGCAGCTGGCTGGTGCTGGCTTCTTACACGTCCCTCTGGCTACTTGTGGAGGCAGGATGTTTGACTAGACTGATTCAGGTCTGACCCAGTATAGTAATTTCTGTGTTGCTTACCCTTAGCCTTTGTTATTCTGGGTCAGTTGATCAACACATTAGGAGCTGTAACCGAGAGTCTATCCATGTTTTGGCCAACTGGTAAGGAAAAGCTTAGCAGCAGGCTGTACTGTGCCTGCTTATTCAGTGTGAAATAAAGGGACACAAGAGCCTTTGAGGGGTCGTTTCTTTTTTGTTTCTTGTTTTACCAGTGTGTGTTGTGCTAGTGGGAACTCAGGGTAACACATTCTAGACAATGTTACAGCTGTTCCTGAATGATTGAGTTTATTAACATGTCACAGGGTTGTGTAGTTCATGTATTGGAAATATTGTGTCTGATATTGAGGATGTTTTGGGGCAGTTAGATTCTCATATCTATCTTTACATTACTGTAAATTGCTTTGATATTTCTTATATGCCTTATTGCAAAAGAGTCTGTGCTCTGTGTTTTTCTGACCAACCCTGTGATATTCACTCTTTGGTCTTGTGAAATTGCCTATAAATTAAAATTTTAATTAGGAGGAATTATAAAACATTTCCACTTTCTCTTGTTCTTCTCTAATTAATATGGTCATTGCATCTGCAGCATACCATAAAGAAACAGTATTAATTCATGGGAAACCTCAGTGTTTGTCTTAGTGCCAATGCAGCAACTTGATGTAGTATTGGCAACAAACCCCACCCCTGGTGTGATATAGCTGCAGATTCTTCCTGCTTCCCATTTACTGCTCAGTGTTAGCAATATTTTGGGAATGACTGCTGTGAATGACTCAGTGCTAATTGCTGTCCTTTCTAGTTCTTGTTGATCATACTTGTGACAAACCTAAAAGTGCTTTTACTATCCTTTACAGCAGATAAAAATTAAGGAAAAAACATCCTGTGGAAGCACTATGCCATTTCCACACGAAATTCTGCATCTGGTTGTTAATATGCCCTTCCCGATACCGTGAACTTTCCTACAGGTTAAAAATGAGAAAGATCTTTTAGATCACCTTGTCTTCCCCTCAGTTGTACGTGGAGTAGATTTCGCATCAGGCACAGTCCTGTCCCCTCTGCACTGAAAGGGAGCATTCTTTTCACAAGGCATGAGTGCTTCACTGATACTGAAAAGAAGAGAAAAGACCTTTTTCCTGTAAAGGGTGTGTGAGATGAAGTTGGAGCACGTTGGCATAAAAGGCTCTTTGTTAATTGCTATTGTGCTAATGGTGCTTTGAATATGAATGTTTTGTAAGCAAGAAACAGGCAATGATTCAGATGAGCACTGCCTCAAAGAAAACTTGAGCAGGGCTGGAAGTAAAAGAAAGTCTTTGGCATTTTGCAGTCTGTTTTTGAATGGGTTGCACAGATTCAAGTAGTCAAGACCATACATGTAATAAACCAGGCACTAAAGTTGTGGCATCCACTACAAATTTGTTTCAAAAAAACCCAAAAAGCAAAAAACCCTAACAAACAATGACAACAAAAAACCACAAACAAAAAACCCAAACAAACCATTAACAACAATAAAAAAATCCTATATTTATATTACAGCAAAGGTGCTGAAGAATTTGCTACCAAATTTGTATCTGTATGTGTTATACACACCTCTGTCACACATGCTTTGAGGTGCTGATTTTCAGAAAACTGAAGTGCCTGCTTGTGCACATGGTAGAAATTGCATGTCTCCATACTATCATATCACACTATGTATCTGTTTTCATGAAATTATTATCCCATATTTTGAATATCTGGTGAATGTTTCTAAGTTAATAAGCTGAGAAATCTTTGCAAGATGCAGCTAAAAATATCTACCTTTTCACTAGCCAACATTTAGGAATTTGAAGATTACTTTAGAATACACAACATACTGATAATGGCATAGCTGAATAATTTTATGTTTACTAATTTTATTAGGAAGAAGTATAATATATACTAATATATACATATTCCCATTCTTGAACATAAAGGAATTAAAGAAAAGTGTAAATAGGCTCTACACTTATGGAAATATGAAAATGCTTTGTCAGTTCCACAGCAGCAAGTGTGCACATTATTCTACACTTTAATATTTATTTTTTTTTATTTCAATACGATTAGAGTGGTTAAATAGGGTATCCTGCTGACCAGAGTAAAACACTGCAGTGATGTAGTAACAGCAACTTCTATTCCTAATTTCATAGATGCATAAATACATACATATCTGCTTAATAGCATAATTAGGCATACCAGGATAATTTGAAGGGCCATTTTGCTCTGTGAAAATATAAAAAAACTTGAGGAGTCTCCCTGAGGGAATTTCTTTAAGTTTGGGGTTTTTTTGTATGTTTAAAATGTTGAGTCTAAATGAACATTTAAATAGTTCAGTATTGTACTTAAGAGAAGCATAGAGAACTAGCAGTTGTTATTTCTTAATCTGCAAGGGGCTATTTCCAAGCTGCAGACTCAGTCGAGCAGTGCTTTATTCAGAACCCTCAAGAAACCCATTGCAGGTTTTGCCTGAGTCAGGACTGTGAGCTTGTACTGTTTGCAGTTACAAATTGTAGATATTTCCAATGAAGTTTCTCCATTGCTCTAACAAGTAAGTCACTTGAGAAAGTTCTTTTTCAGATCATTACTGTTAAAAGAAAACAATTACATTACTTCAGATGGAGTATACTAGCTTGCTTCTATTCCAATTAATTTGGTGGGTTATTATTTCCTGTTTGTAGTTCAGTATTGCTGTTTAGATGGTTTTAGTTTCCTTAAGATACTTTTGGATGTTAAAAAAAAAAAAAAAAAAAAAAAAAGAAGAAGATTTAATCAGGATCTCAGAATTGTCGTGACCCATCAGTGNCAGGAGATTTAAAATTTAGATAATTAAACTTTAGGAACACACAGTGTTTTGTTAGAGATGTGGCTTTATTATAGCTGACAGTAGACCACTCAACCATTTGGAGTTTAGTAAAGGAAGAAGAGTACACACCTATGAGAGTTAAATGGGTCCTATAGGAATAATACTAAAATCTATACAACTGAGAAGTTTTGCCCTTGCCATTGAATTGTATAAGCTGCCTTAAGAGTTTTTAGAAATGTGAGCATTCTCTGAAAATTAGTATTGAATGTCTTTCTAAAGGTTATATTTTATGTCAACAAGAAATTTTTGAAATTGTTATAGAAATTGCTAGATTAAATTTCATGGCCTTCAAAAAACTTATTGTTTCTGTCCCTAAAATATATAACTCTATCACATTTCCTGTAAATGAGTTCAATGCAGAAAAGTACTTTGAACTATCAATGTTCAACTGCTTTGTGCCTGGTGGTCTGATTTTTAATGATTTGTGCAGTTGCTGCAGAACTACAAATGCTTACAGCACCTAATTTTAAGAAGTCATGGTTTAGAAAAGTAACTCAGAGTATATTGTCTGTGCTATTACTGTTTTCTTGGCCCAACCAGCATCCACTGTGCAGCTTTTGACAGGGGATAGGCCTCCTGCTTGCAGAATGGCTGTAGCATGGGAACACATGCATTGCCTGCCCTGGGAGAGAGCCAGCATTTTCCCTTTTTCACCTCGTGGACAGTCCTTTTAGTCTGATTTCATGGGAATAATTCTGAAAGTTTAAAGTTAGGTTTTCTGATGGTGAAAAAGATAAGGATATGAAGATGTAACTGTTCATAGGTTTCCTGTGTTCCCATATATCAAATAGTATCAATGCCATCAAATGTCTCTTAGGTCAAGACTATTCTTTCTAATCAGTGACGATTTCTGTTACAGAGCTCCCTCTGAACTGCTGTGTTAATAATTTTTATGTAGTAGAATCTAGAGGATCTTTGAAAATCAATTTTTTGTTGCCTTAGGTACACAAAGTAAAAATGTCAGTGCATTAGCTGAGTTTTAGAGATGGATTGTCTTTTTAAGGTATCTGTCCTCCAATTTTATGTGCATTATAAAAATAAATTTGAAATAGGCACTCGTTTGTATCTTTTATTTATTCATAAAAAATACTGATGTACCTTCAGAGAAAGCTTGACTAAGTAATGAGAGAAACAATTGCCCAAATTAAGTACAAAATTAGGAAAATTGTGTAAGATCATAAAATCTTGGGGAAAGGAGCAGTAATATTTCTGCATAGATTAAAAGCTACCTTAAAAAAATTCCACATGACCTAACCTGTCAGTCAAAAATCATACTCTGCACAGCCATAATATCAAACTGCTGTCTGACAAGATGTGTGATTGACTGTGCAGTTGAGATATAACACATGTGAAATGCTGCGGAAGGGACTTCACAACTAATAATAGTTGTTAGAGCGGTATGTATTTATTGATGTCGAGATGCGTGAGGACTAATTTTACTAAAGACACGCACACTTACCAGGGAACTTGCTTTCTTTATTATTTTCTGAGGTCTTACATGTTAATTCCTTGACTCCGCTTATTTTCCCTTGCTATGGTAATTACTCCACACCTTTTTGGGCATGCTTAGACTTTAGTGGTGGTGGTCTTTGGGCTGTGGTAGTGGTCTTTTGGCATTTACTTCTTTACTTTTATCTTTTGGCAAGTTTTCAAGGGAACATATCATCTTAGAGTCTGTGTTCTTTTCTTTAATTGCGGCCTTAGCTTTGTTATTCTGCTGTTTAGGCTAGTTCTTCGAGTTCTTTTTCTGAGTATGCCGAAGGTTTCTCATACTTGTGATGCTTAGATATTTGCAAAAGGGCAATAGACACAGTGTTCAGTGTTTACTAAAGGCCATTTTATATATTTTAAAATACTACTTGGAATCAATTCTAACATAGAGTATATGTTCTTTAAGAAGGATCAGCTGGTATTTCTTAAATCTATGTCTCATTTCCCCCCTTTTCCATAAACTTAGTAAATTCTTTTACTACTATTGGGGCTTCTTTTTAGTCAATTATTTTAATAATTTTTAAATATTATTCTATATATTCTATTCTATATTATTTTAGATAATGAGGTTAAAGTTGCTACTCCCTTCAGTATTTTTTAGTTTTACATAAGTAGAAATATACTAGTGGTTTTTAAGCATATACAACTATGGCTTATGTATGTAACAACAGTATTTTGATTAGTATTTGGGTGAATTTTAAAATGGCAAAGACTTTGCTCAGTATGAGACATATATTTCGAGCATTAATTGTGTTGCTCTCACATATCAGTTGATTGCATTTACAATTGTGCTTCCATACAACTGAGAGTTAGAGATATATTGTTTTGAGCTACATTAAGTGCATTAAGTGCTTCTATTATTAGTAATATTTTTGAAATCTGCTATTGATTAGTTTTTAATGCCAATAGAGATGATTTCAGGAGCTGTTTTAGTTTTCTTTTTATGTTTAAAATGGTTTGATTTTTTAGTAGAGCTAATGGGAAGGATTGGGGCGAGAGTAAATTAACTTTTTGACTCAATTTCATAATTTGTTGCTTAATTAAATTATTAATTTTAAGAAACCTTACTAGAAAATAGCCACCAAAACAGAGAAACCATGTGTAATCTAAGCAGTTGCAATAGACTCTGAGACGGAGCTGTAATTTTTTTTTTTTTTTTTAACAGAATAGTATAAATTATAGATCTACAATTATAGAGTACTCATCAAACCCCTATATAGACTTATTGCGAATCTATGTCTCAACATCCACCTGTAAGAGTGTTTCCCCATGGACAGTGTACCAATACAATGCATGTTATATAAACTAACATCTTTGCTGCATTTTAACACTTTTGTTCCTCTGTTGTTCAAACACTGGCTAGTAAGCAGAAGTCATAAGGAAAGGCCAGTTTCCAACCTCTAATGCTCAACATCACAGTTCCCTATGGCAAGTTTCCTGGGTCACTGACATAAGTTTCAGATTAATCATAAATATTAATTGTATTCTCACTATAAAAGTGATACCAATAAAAAAGGCTCCCTTTTTCTTTGTTTTTCACCCATTTCACTAGTTTTATTGGGTTTTTTTTCCTTAATCTTCATTGTTGAAGCATTTATTTATAACTGTAATAATTGTAGCTTATTTTTAATATTTGATGAAAGCAAAAAGTTGCAGGCTTACCCAAAAAGCATACTGTTTACTGTAATACAGCATCCAGTCATGTGGAGTACTTTGGGTAGGAGATATGTTCAGATTCATTGCTGAGTTCCCTTTTCTAATACTTTCAATTGTTCTCACAGCAATAGCTTAGTCTGTTTCCATGCTAGTCATCGAGTTAATTTCAACTCAATTTGCTTCCATGTTCTGTTCATGCATACGTGACAAAAGGAGGGCAGAGTTTCCCATTGCTCTAGTTGTTGACAAAGGAAGCCCATTGTACATGAGAACAACTGAATTATTATCTCTTTCAGTGCACAATAAAATGTCACCACCATGTCACAGCAGCAATACGCATGCTGACACCAGACTTGGAAAGTACTGAAAGCAATGAGGGCCACAGCAGAACCACTCAGCTAAATGCCTGTCCTTTGAATACACAGGCAGAACATTAACTAAAATTCCCAGAAATAGTTGTCAAAAGATTAAAGACTAACAGACTGAACAAGTGCTCAAGTTTTTGACCTTGCCCATTAACTTCAGTTGCTACTACATATAGCTGGGATTTGTCCTCTTTTTCCTTCCTTTCTTGCCTTTTTTTTTATTCCCACTTCTCTTTTCCCACTTCTTCCCTTGTTAACCCTTCTTGTCTATCTTTGCCATGATCTTCAAATTCTCTTCTTTGCATCTGAAATTGCTCCACTACACTGGAGAGTCCCTCTCCAGTGAAATTTACTATTCTCAATGTGCTGACAACAAAGTGAAATGTGATGAAAACCTGATCTCTGAAGGGTTTTTTGCTGGCATATCACTGATCAGATTTTTAGTAATTTTTACTTTGCTTACAGCACACTAATTGAATACAGCAGAGCAGAACAGCAGGGGACAGAAACAGAAAACACTGAATCCTGACAAAGGCTTTCTCTAGGGGTATGTGTCTCATTAGCATCTCTTATTAGAGAGCAAATGCTAACTACACCACAGACAATGAAGCAGTAAGATCATTCATAGATTGAAAATCATTGAATATGCACATCTATGGATATTCAGACGTGCTGAAATCCTGGGCAAAGTTGTAAGCCAGATTGCCCATGCAAAGCACTGACATTTTAATATTTAGTTAGCAAATGCTTTTTTTGAAGAGACTAGAAGCACATGTACTATCCCTAAATAAAATTCAACATGTAAATTTTATCAGTATTCATGATTTATTATAATTGTCAGGATACTTGCTGTGATCCTGTGAAATTTAATAAATTATAATTTTCTGTTTGTTTGTTTCTGTTCGACTGCTTTGTAGGCAGTTGGAAAATATGTGTTATATTTGCTGCATTATTTTTCCAATAAGTGATTTTACCAGTGAGAGTACTATTTGCAGTGAGGGGCTGAGGAGTTAAGAACAAATGCAAAGATATATTACAATCTCAAATGAGAGCAATTAGAAACAGAACACTCGCCCTTGAAAAGTAAAATGGAAACAGACATGAGTTGATGGTGAAGCTGATTTGTAGGACACTTTCCATGTTAGGATAATGGTTCTATCACACAAATATTTCAACATTTGGATGTAGACTAATGTAAAGTACCTATCTCTATATCAGTGAGTCACATGGTATTGAAGTTTTCAAAGAACTAAATAAAGAGAGGCCAGAAAAATACATTCTAGTATCTACACTACAAAAAGTCAGGTATCATGTTCCTTTGCATTTAGTCTCATATGCTTTTCATTGTTTATTTGTTTATTGTTTGGTGTATCATAATGAGGAAATTCTTCTGTTTGGAGACATAAACAGGAAAAAAGATAAGAGCTGTTGAATTTCATGACAGTGCTCCTAGAATCTGGATTATACTTCAGTTTTTCTTTGTCTAATTATTTTTAAACTGTCAGTTTATATTTATTTCAGAGTCTTATGAAGATACAGCAAAACATTAATATGTCATAAAATTGAATAAATACATGGATGCCTTTCTAAATGCAGCTGTTTAAATTTGGTTTTACTTTTTCAAAGTATTTTCAAGTAGTTTTTGCATCAGTGGTTTACCAAGCTTTCTGCATTCACTCAGTTTAATCCAACAACTTCTTATGCCAGCTAATTCAGCTAAATTCCATGGGTCCACTCATGTAACTGGCAGTGGTGTCCCTTAGGGAGTCTTTGGGATAATATGGATGACTGCATAATTTGGAGATTGTCTCCTAGGTATTATCCTGCTCCTCCTAAATACACGTTGTACAAGGTGCAATATGCATCATTTCCGATAAAGCCAGATTTTCATTCTTTTTTGGGGTACAGGTGAACATTGACGGTATTTTCTCAACCCAGGGGTTGCAATAAGATTTATCCCTCAGTGGAACTATGATTGGATGAGCTGCAGGAAAAGCCTCTGCCCTGTCATTCAGTCTTTTACTCATGATCTAGTTACCTGGTCTCAATTTGTAGCTTCTCGGTAACCCACAGGAGATCACTTTTTCCCATATATTTCTCAACCTCAGCTCAAGCATCCCTCCCAGTCTTGACAGCAAGAGCTAAATGATAAAATAGGTGTCTAGACATTGCTATATTGCTGTTCTTAGAACTAAATAGTCTTTGGTCTAGGTGCCCTATAAATAATTGAGACAATCTAACCCTTTGTGAATTAGCAGTGCTTCAATTCTTTTTAGGAAAGCAGAATGACTGCTATAAAAGGCATCCAAGCTTTGTGATATTTCCTTGTTGTAAAATAGATTGACATTTGGGGCTTTTACACTATTACAGTCAAATTGCTGCTCTAAAGACAGTTCATGATTGCAGTTTCTTAGAGAGGTGTGATTCAGTTTGTCTTTCTGATGCCCTCTTTCCTGCTGCTGCAATTTAACTAATATATGTTTTTGAAAGCATATTACTTTGCATATTTTATTGTTTAATTTTTTTAAGTATGCATATTAAAATACACTCTCTCTTTGAAGGAAGAAGGGACACAGAAAGGTCTCCAGTCTAGTGATTACTAAAAATTCAGAGATTTTGTTTCCAGCCATGCAACAAATCCTTGTGTGACTTTGGTCAAGATGATTAATCTCAGTGCACACTGGGGACAATGAACAGCATTTACCAGTCATAGGTAAAACTAGCTAAACATAGCAAGTTCTGCAAGATGTTTGGGGATCTTTGATAGGTAGGTAGTGTATGTGTACTGAATCAGGCAGAGGAGAGAAATGGTCAGCGTAAAAACCTAGAGTTTAAAAAAATGGAAAAAAGGAAAAATATCAGATAAAATTAAAAAAAGGCTGGGACATGAGTGGGATGAAGAAACAAGTTGGGATCATTTGGAGGTGAATAATTATAAAAGATGTGGTCCTGTTCAGTGTTAATAGGGCACGTGAAATACACTAAGATGAATGTGTTTGTTTATGTACTTCTAAAGTGGTGAAGCCAAAGGCATTTCTGAACCTTGGGAATCTGCTATGTTGATCAGTTTTCTTCAAAGTTCAAGGAAAACCACAGTGATATAATATTTGAAAGTCAAAGAGAAAATATTTTCTCCAATGAGTATGTTACAGCTTGCATTAAATGCTAAAAATTGCCATTGAAAAAATATAATGTGAAGAAAAAATCATTCTGTAAAAGTATAGGTGAGCTAAGTTCTCATGTAGGAAGTATGTTTCAAAAAGTTGTGTTCTGCTTGGGAGAAATTTTTCCTAGTCCCTGCTTCAATGTATCTTCTCTGCTACTTTTTTTTAAATTAAACTTCATTTAGACTCATGCATAATAGTTTATATTATACTGTATATATACATAGAAAATTATAAATATTCACTTTGCATACCACCTTTTATGCATAGAAGCATAATGTATTCTGAAATCGTGTCAGTATCCGAATGCGTTTCAGTCAATATTCTTATTCAGTGAAAATAAAGTATGTTTTTACTTTTATTTCCTAATTCATTCCCTAACATTAAAAAAAGAGACAAGCTGTAACAATCTGAGGGGTTTAATTTATCATATTTTAGATGGCTGTAAGTTTTTGCATTTACTGCTGCTGAACAAGACTTATCTCAGTTTTTTGCTTTACAAAGATGATTTTCAGCTGAAAGATTGACTAGAGATACAGAGATTGATAATTCCCTGAGTGCAGGGTGAATTTGGGAAAAGAATATCTAGAAAACAAACCTAATTTTCCAAAGGAAAGGTATATATAATATTAAATCAGGAGAGAGTCTTATTGACAAAGCTTATCTAGTTGCAGTATTTAGCAGAAAACAATCTGTGGTGTTCTGAAACTCTACTCAGTTGAGCAATCTTGAATTAGACTATGCTGATCATGAATGGAGAATTTTTCTACTAATAACTGGAAATTGATTACAAGTTTCTCTGTTTTACTAAACAGTTAAGGTCACATTGGTAGGTAGTTTGTTGTTACGTTGATACAACATCCGCTTGCTCTCAACACCTCAAAACTGTTTGCATGAAAACCCCTTGGACAGAGTCCATTTGTTCTCCAGGTCAAATGGCACTACCCAGGAAAGCAATTCTACCATGTGCTGAGCAATGTCAGCTCCTATTAACTCCAGTTTAAGTGAAGAGGCACAGCCCTTCTTAGGAGATGCAAGGTATGTCAGCACAGATTCTACAGCTGAAATTCAGTTCTTTACAGAAGCTCTTCACAAAGCCTGTGTATCATTTAAGTGCCACTTAATTCTTTATAATGGAGCTCGGAGTGGATTTGAAGAAGCTGATAGGTTTTTTGCTCTTTTGTCCGCAGATGGCTGAATTACACCCCTGGTGAATATATACAGTAAAAAGGCAACTACAGTGCCTCAGGAAATACACTATATTCCTTTGCTTTGACTAGTATAACTCAGTTTCAATTACTGATGAAAATTCTTTGATATTATGCTGATGAAAATTGTTGTACATTTTGCTCCCTTCCTATGTTACGCATTGAGCTCCACTCTCATACTGTGATATAATGCGCAAACTAAAAGGTGAAAATACAAAAAGAGGTGTAGTCCTGCAGACAGGAACAGGGCCTCCCTCATGGCAGTGTATCTGAGGCCTGTGTGTTGGTGAGGCTCCTGAAGCAAAGCCATGAGTGGGTGGAAAAGCAGAATTAAAGGGACCAGTAGTGGGGAAGAGATGCCAGCAGGAAGCAGGATTGGAAGAGGGCGTGGGGGCTGAGGAGGCAGAGTTTTGATACTGATTATCTTTAAACCATGTGAGCTGGCTACCTTTTCCCTACAAAAGGAGTTCTGATTCTCAAGGCCTAGATGCATGAGTTGGTCTATACACAGCACAGAAACGTTTTAGACTTTATGTTTTGTAAAATAACCTTGGTGTGTTTCATACTTGTGTGGATACAGCCAATACCCAGAGCAAGGACCCCATGGATTTGTGATAATACCAATAGCAACCAAGCAAACACTGAGAGCAATTCAGAGATACTTTTTTAAAATAAGATTACTTCAAGTCATATTTCCAGGAAAACCTCCTAGCTGAGATAGTAACGGCAATCTAGGGGATATTTCTGAGTTTAGCTTACTATTCAGTCTTTCAATGATCCTTCATACTGTTGAAACATTTATAGAAATAGCCATTTTGATATTGTGAATTAAGAAAGATATACATGCAAGTAGGTCAGATTTGGTGTGAACATTTTACTGAGCTTTTTCTATTAAGCCTGTAACTGGATGCATGCCTTCACTGAAAAAGATGAAGCTATTATCTGTTGCAGAGAAGGGGTTAGTCTCAAAAACTGACACGATCCAGTTGTCTGTAGAGCAGTACATCTGGTGCCCAAGTAGAATCCACATTTCTGTGTATTATGTGCTTTTACAAATTAGCAAAGTTGCTTCAAAAATTGTAGTTATGAGTCATTTCACCATTGATTTATATATTGCCTAATGAACAGTGAAAATTCCTATGTACACATTTAGCCACTAAAGAGGTTTTATAATTAAAATATTAATATAAATTTCAGATTGAGCTTCCACTGAAAGAAATCAGGTTTCGTTATATTGCTAGAGCTTACCAACAATTATACCAGAGCTGAGGACATGAGTTATTTTGTGTCAAAATATTGGAAAGGGTTTTATAAAAAGACTTTAAATTGCACTTCTATTTCATGCCATGATCCAGTGGCACTGGGAATTGTATTCTTAAGCAGTTCCAGACAGAAGAAGTCAGGCTGAATCACATGTTCAGGTGAGCATAAAGCTGCAGCTGCCACTGGGATAAATGCCTGCTTTTAGTCCCTTTGGACCCTAAATTAATTTGGTGCAGCATAAGCTTCTTGTACTCTCACTAAGTATTTCTCGTGTAGTTCTTTTTGCCGGGCTTATGATTATTGAAGGTGTGTTATGTGTATTAGTGTCACACATCAACATAGAGAAAGGCATGATCTGTGTCCCTCTATGTCCCTCAAGTTCTGGCCTTGAATCCCAGGACACTTAGGCATAAATTGAAGTGGTGGAGCTTTCTTATAGTCCAGCCAAGAATTGGTGAAATGATCCGTGGAGGAACTGAGGACCATCTTCTGCAGACTGCAAGCCTTACAGATTGAGCAAAAGTTAATCTGGGAGACTTTACCTTGTTTAGCATGAGTATATGAAACCATGCAAGTGAGTGTCTCTCTGTATATGTATGAAAAGTATCCTAAACACTCCACTCTACAATATTGTCTTCAGTGAAGAATGAAAGAATAATGGAATACCAGATATTAGTAATATTGTTTGTTATTCTATGAGAAGGAACCCAGATACTGCAAAGGTGAACTCAAAAGAAGTAGCATTACAGTCCAGAAAGAAGTCTACAGGTTATTAGAGCCCCTTCTCTCTCTGCCTTGAGGAAAAATTTCTCCTTACATCTCCTTTGCTTTTATTTTATTGCAGGCAGGGCTCTGTTCTTCCAAGACTACATGCTGTGTATGACCTTGTGGAAATTTTGCAGAGTGAGCTTGCCAGACACACAAACATTAAGAGTAGACACAAAACACATATAACACCAGCTTTCTGTTAGAAACCTTCCTAACTAGACTTCTTTTCCCTTGTAGTAATAGGCTGTTTGTTCCTGTCTTTTCCCTCAGCTTATTGTCTCCTTCTCCATGATTCCTCAACCTCTGTTTCATTCAACACCTGTCCTTCCTATATTCCTAGTTTCTGCCCTTGACTAAACCCCTACCATTGCAAGTATCACGGAGTTTCACAATAGCTGTCATACTGACCCCTGTAACTGTTTATTACAGCTTTTCTCTTTCCCCTGCATGTCTCATGTCTATTTACATTGAAGCACTTCAGGATAAGGATGGTCTGCTTTATTTGTAGAGAGTCTAACACAATGAATCCCAGTTGTGGAACACTAAAATGATTAGTTAGGATAGTAAGTCTTTAATTGTTAGTCCGTCCNCCCCCAACAATGTTTCCTTGATTGGAATGGCATGAAATTAGAAAAATAGCTAGTTTGTCTGTTATTTTCATTTATAATAAAGCTGTCTTTTGGAGTTTTTTCATTGGTTTTTAAGTTTGAAATTAAATTTGTTGGCACAGCAGGTGTTGTAAATAATTTTGTAAATTGCCTAGGGCTGTCTACATTATAAACTATTGCTGAATTATCAAATAATGAAAATTGACAACTCAAATGAGAATGTGTTTAGAGATAAGTGAAATGTGAATTCTTCTGCCAATTGTTTTTGGTTTTGTTTTTTATTCTTCCTTTTCTGTTTCATAGCACGAATTATCAAAACAAAACAGTGGTGTGAAATGCTTCCGTGTTTAGAAGGAGAAGGCTGTGATTTGCTAATCAATAAATCAGGCTGGACCTGTACGCAACCAGGAGGACGGATAAAGACAACCACGGTAGGTCACTCCTCTGTTCTATACTTCTTCAATTTCTTATTCACTTTAGTTTGATGGAAAACAACAAGTGAGATTTCTAATTGTTTTTCAGCACTTTTATGTAAAGTTTATTGCCTCATAATTAATCTCTGTGCCCAAATGTGCATGCTGAAATACACAAAATGCTGAAATACACAATATTATCACAAAATATAACACTGGGAAAGACAACAAAGGAAAATTTATAATTCCCCTGGTTTCTAAGAGTAGCTATTATATCAAGGTTTTCTTATAAGACACCAGTAGCTTAATTAACATTTGTATCCAGTATCCAGTATCTTATTGTTTCAACATACGCAAACTTTCTTATACTGTGGTAGTGTAGGGTGTAAAACTCAATGTATGATCTAACAAGGTGAAAAGAAAGCTTTCACTGGGGATTTCTGAAGAAAATATTTTTGCAGTTCCAGCCATGCTGGAAAAACAAGTTGCACAGATAGATCTGTAGTTTTCAGTGAGATCTACAGAAAATATAGCAGAAGATTCCTTTTCCCAGCTTCCTTTGGCCCTGGTTTGTCGATAAATCCCTCAATTCTCTGATTAGGTGTCTCGGGGCATATGCTTGTAGTGAAGCTGAAAGTATATAGGACAGTAATAGTTTCTAGGGCCAATAATGTATCAAACAGATTTCTAGAAAATGTTCTCAAATACCAGCCATTCTTTGACTTAAAAAATGGAAAAAATCTGAAGAGATATAATAGAGCAATTTTCTGATAGCTTGCTAGGCCTCTTGAAATTATTTCCCCTCCTTATAATCTTTTTTTAGATTTACAGGGAGCTTGAGTGTAATTTAAATAAGTGCAACTTCAAGAATATTTAGTCTTAAAACTACTTATCACTGAGGACTAAATTAGTGCCCATCATCCCCTGCACAATTTTTCTGTCTGAGCAGGAGACAGACAGCAGTATAAAACCTTTTATTGTTGTAGAATGCCTGTATTTAGAAAATTTAAATGATTCTCACTTACTAAAAATGAAAGATACAGTAATGCTTTAAGTAAGATACAATACAAATTTTATGAATTGTGATCACTGTTTTTATCCTTCTGTATTTGCCAGATATAATATTCCTTATGGACAGGGCTATAAAACTTAACTCATCTCTGAGGTCTTACTTAAATATAGTTTGCCTTTAGATCTTTTGCATTCAAGTTATGTAAATCTTTTGCATTCAAGTTATGTAAGAGTGACATTAAAAAAAAAAAAAAAAGGAAGGAAAAAAGTTTTTTAAACATTAATGCCAACATTCAAGGGCAAGGAGATCTAATACCATAACTTTGTCATACTTGAAATATAGTCTTAAATCTTGTTAATTCAGGCGTATTTTCTGTATCTGAGGTAAACGGAAAACCCATGTACTGTGACACATTGCCAGCTGTAATTTTAGCTCTTTATTTGATGTTTAATGCTAATGGCATGACTGAGTAATGCAAAGTAAGCAGAGGATCTATCCTTTCTGTCTTTAATGAAGTGATTCAGATATGCTTTCAGATTAAACACCAGAAGCCTGATTCTGAACTCTTACTTGTCTCTATAGCTCTTTAATGCTATTGACATGAATGGAATGACTCATGAATTTGATTAATGTAAATGAAATCATAATCATGCCCCATCAGTAAAATTAAGACCACGGCAAGTATAATATTGTAAAACAGACTCTCCCCACACAGATTCATCATTGTCTTTGGTAAGGAAAGACTTTGCCAGAGAGACAACTGTAGAACAACTCTGAGCATAAGCCCTCATCTAACATCAAGCAGCCTTCAACAGTTGGTATCACACATGCATACACACAACAAACACGCAGTACTTTCCAGTCAAGCCAGACTAGCAACTCAGAATGCTTACAGAAGCTCTGAATGCAGAAGGGGGAGAGGGAAAAAAGACAAGAAGGAAACCAGATTAAAAAAAACCACAATTAACTCTAGCCTATAATTCAGTATTAGTAACAAATTAAGAATTTTTAAAAAAATGTTCTTTAGGTACTTGGTTGAAGAGTAAGCTTGGGATCATGGTAGTAGATTTGGAAGCTGTCATAAGATGACTCCATGGAATGCATGACTGTGAGTAAAAAAAAAAAAATCCAACAGAAACACTAAGAGGCATTATTTACTGTAGCAATACTCTCATAATTGCTATTTCTGCTCTTAATCAACACACATGAGTTGCCACTCAGTATCATGCCATCATGGTATTTAAGTGTACTAGGAAGGACTTCTGGCTGGGAAGAGCCAGAAAAATTACTATCAGGTAGCATGGGAAAAAAAGGTCCAGACATAGTGAATTAGTCACTGTATCCTGTTCTTAAGCACAAATAATTTTTGACCATATCTCCAGTAATCACCAGATTAGGACCTTCATTTTTTTAACTGTCAATTTTATTAAAACACATTCATTAGTTTAATATCAGCAGCCCTTTCCTGCTGATATAGCTTGCATCTTAAAGATATTTTTGGCGGTAGGTCTTGAGGTATCAAACTGGTAGTAGATCGTATGGCAGTGATATCACTGTTAGGTAAATGCTGAAAATAATTTGTCACCCCTACTAAAGTCAGAACAGTGTTGAACTCTGATGGACTGAGACCAGCTGTTGTGCTAATACCAGCTTTTCACATTGATTCCAGGAGGTTTTGTGGAAATGCAACTTTTTAAATACTGGGTTTAGAAGCAGCATGTGGAATGTTAGGGCTTGCAGAAATCTTATAGATGACATCAGTTCCCTTTGAAGTGTGAATATACTTTAGAACTATACTTTAGGACTCATAGTTAAATATGGTTCTTAAAAAAAAAAAAAAAGGAAGAAATAGAATTTATTTTCTGTAGATGAGTTAAGCTTTTAGTATTTTTTCTATGAAAATTCCAACCAAACAGCAAATGAACATGTCCGTTGCTGTAAAATGAAAGCAATTTCTGTAAAATGTTTGGAAAGGGCTGCTGCTTTTTTACTTTATATTTTGTGTCAAAATTGTTTACACATTCTATGCAGAGAGCCAGATTTTTCAACTGGCTGGCACTTTTTGTGATCAACTCTGGAAATAATGCAACCAAATCAGAATTCTCTCCTCAGATGAGTAGCAGTGTTTTATATCCATTTTGTGCTCACTTTGCAAAGCTATAAATGACTACACAAGGTGCAAGGCGAAGGAAAATCAGACTCAAAGTATACTCTAAATGGATCTGGATGTCACTTCTGCCCTGTTGTTCTTTCTACAAGGTGTGAATGAACCAAAGATTTTTCATCTGCTAAAAGGCTTTTAGAACTGAGGACCAACTGGGCTAACTGCCAAGCTATGTATTAAGAGGCTGACTGTCAATACAAGGAAACAATATGGCAACTTGTAAAAGAAGATAGCAAGAGAATACTACACGGTTGTTAGCAATTTTAACATAGTAAGTGCTTTCATATAACAAATGTCCTTACAGTCACTTCAAAATCTCCTGCCTTTAAAAAGTTCTTCTCATTTTGCTTTTCTCATTGCTTTTTCAATTATTTATAAAAATTAAGCTATATGATTTTTTAAAAAATATTTTGTAGTTTGAATAGTGCCAGAAG
The DNA here is from genome assembly GCA_013397095.1 of Sterrhoptilus dennistouni. Lineage (NCBI taxonomy): Eukaryota > Metazoa > Chordata > Aves > Passeriformes > Zosteropidae > Sterrhoptilus > Sterrhoptilus dennistouni. The sequence continues at coordinate 224,692 of VWZU01006791.1, forward strand.
ATATGCCTCTCTTTTTTTAAAAGAAGTTGCTGAAGGGCCTTTCCATTTTATATTTCAAGTGTAAAACTTGCTCGCATATAGATGAGAAGATGCACAATGTGTTGTTTTTACAGGGGAGATTAATTTTTAGCACCCAAGTGTATATATGTTGTCAATGATCCATCACTACCTAATTGTTACTTAATTAATTCCTTCTTCTACATAATGCGATTTCAATGCACGGAGCTTAACAGAACATTCATGCGCCAGTTCCTCAGTACCTAACCTTTTAAACCTCTGCGATTTTACTGCTAAATTAGCTGAAGTGGGAAATTAAGGAATATGGAGAAGCTAAGAAAGAGCTCACAGTGGATAAAAGGTGTAATTACTCTGACATGGAGCTCAGTGCTTAGCTAGTAAAATTTACTAAGGATCTAGCTTCACCAAGGGACCTGACTTTCTTAATAGAGTTTACTTACACACGGAGCAACTTATCATGCCTCGCCATTAATACAAATGACATGCTGGCTGGGTTGGAAAGGCATTTTGTTCCTTACCCTGAAAAATACAATACGTATTCGTATTGGCTGTAATTTAAATCATATTTTTTTCAGCAGAGCTTTATCATACATATATGTATGATTAAGGTAACTCAGATAAAAATATACTGGTTTGATTTTCAGCACTGACTTATGAGCAATGTGTTTTCACTCATACCATTACATTCAGGTAAAAATATATATATATATATATATGTATACACATACAAATATACATATATATATATATATGTTACATATTTGTAACATACTTGAGAATTTACTTTTTTTTAGACTGAAGATCAGCTGGAAATATCCTGAGGCCATGGTCTAGTGGTCTGAGCTTGGGAACTGGGAGCCAGAAACTCCTGAGCTCTAATCCTGGCTCTGACAGTGACTCCCCCTGTGGCCTTGGGTAAGTCACTGAACCTCTCTGCCTCAGTTTCCCCAGGAGGAAAAGTAAGATTAACAGTTCTTAGTTCCATACATCAGTGAATTTGGGAGTTCTGACTTAACATTTTAAGAGCTTTAGCAATTCAGATTAACTTAGAAATAAAAATACTGTTATGTATAAATGTCCTTATTGGTAATATTCCTATTATTAGGTATTCACATAACACTGGTATTCCTGTATTTAGCCTCACCTACATTCCAGCTCTGAGTGTTTCTAAATGTGTATTTCACATCTCCACAGCTCAACCGATTTTATTTGGTTAAGCTGGTTTTGGACGTATTTTGACATCCTGCCAGTTTTAGTTCTGTGTCATTCCAGGATACAATACCTACCAAAACAAGCTTTCAGGCAGCACCAGATTAGAGGAGTGAAACGCTGTGTGCATGTCATGCCAAATTAATTTTCACCCTTCCCCTTTGCCAGAAGTGGTCAACTTATGAAACAATTCTTTACATGTAATAGCCATGTGCTTCATTGTCCACTCTATAGGTCTGTCAGCAATTAATCTACTAAGTTTCTTCACTGTCTGAATTGTAACATGAACACTACCTATGGAGCAAGATTACAGAGGACACTTTTCAACAGGCTGGTGTATCCCCTCACTACAATCTAAGTATTAGCTTTTAGAAAAAAGAAGGAAATTAGGAACCTGAATTTTTCATTGTTTATAGCCAACTGTTGGAGAATCAGGATCTTTGGCTATTTAACCTATGGGACTATCTTCGCTTTGAAGTCCATGAGCTTACACCATTTGAGTCCCTATGTCTTCTCTGTTTTTTGTTTTTCTATGTGTCCCTCTTCATGATGGCACACCTGCCACTGTCTTGTGAAAGATCTTAACAGCAGCAGAAAGGGCTCTCACAAATACACTTTTGTGGTGAAATAGATCATTAACTTTTCTGGATCATGCTCAGATATACTCACTCTTAATATCTAGTTGGTTGTCTAGAAATCTGGTTTAAGAAAACCTCTATCTTTATTGCCACTAAGAATCATTTGCATTCTTAAGTCCTGACAGCCAGTTTTGTGGGCTCTGAGACCATTGCTTCACCAAGCATTATGCATCACAAAATTCTTTAAAACTGCCTCAGGTCTCAGTAGTGTGCTTCTGAAAGTGATATTTGGTTAAGATTTTCTGAGACCACACCACATAACTGGAAGTTAGCCTGAAATAACTTTCGTGTGTTAAAAAACGGATGTGTTCTACCTTTCATATACACACCAAACTGAGAAAGGGTAGAACACGAACAGTTTCTGCAGAATATCTTTGGCAGTTATTGTTGAGATCAAAAAGTCATGATATCTGCATCTGTGACAGTACATATGAACTGCTAGAACTAGATTACTTTTAATTAACATCTCATTCTAATGTAACAGCATATATATATAAAATCAGTCCTAGTCATTGCACAGTGCTTTAACTGAACCTTTTAATAGTTTTGTATTAATCTGATGTTCTTCTCAGTAGTGCTAACATAAATGATGAGAGAAAATACCATTTCTTTATGTGTTATTGCCATGTGCTTCAATGGCCACTCTATAGATGTGTACTACAATGCCTGGATTCAATCTATTTATTTCCATAGCTTACAAGATATTTTAATACTTTGACGAGTGTCCCTTACTCTCATTGTTTACAAAAGGTGTTGTCCTGGTTTAGGGCAAATTTGGAACTAGAATCTTTTCTGTTAATCTCCAAGCAAGGTAGTATGGGAGTTGGATGTTATAATTCTCAAAAAAAATTAAATATCCTGTTCCTAATTATTGTGTTATAGAAAAAGAATCTCTTTAGACAATTTACAAGCAGAGTGGTAGGATGACTTTTGTGACCCCATGACTTAAGGACTACACACACAGAGAAATCTAAATAGAAATAAAATCCTCTTGAAGCATCTCATGAAGCCATAATATTCCTCCAAAATACACAGGTTCTCTTGCATATTAGTAATGCTTCAACTAGCTCAGTCTTTTCAAAACTGTGCACTTCTTTGTCATACCAATGTGTTGAAACCTGTACATTCTATTTTCCATTATCCTTATCAAAATACAATTCTTCACGTCAAATAAGTGATCTTCAAGTCCTAAGCCAAAATGCTAGCAAAGATTTTGTGATTTTTGCAGACTTTAGGTTGAAAGGAGCTGTCAGATATTTAAAGAACCACCTTAAAGAGATTAGCTGCCTTGCTCTGTCATGAATGCTGAATACTGGTTCTATTGATATTCAGTGATCCACACTGCCTCAAAAGAGACCAAAATTTACCAAAAAAAAAAAACTTGTAGTAAAATGCCATGGTAAGTGAAATCATAATTTGTTCATATCTAAATAAATCCTTGGAAGAAAATAGGTAAAATCAAGTTGTATTCTTCACTTTTAGAACACATATTTTCAGATTATAATGAATTATAATGTACTAATTTCTTTTGTCTTTTTAGAGTTACAGAAAATATGAATGCCTTCTGCATGGGCTATTTCAAAGATATTGCAGTTATTGTGCAAATAAATAAACAGATTTTTTATATAGATAAGACTTCTAGAGATATTTTTCTTTCAGGATTCCTATTACTTAACTCATATTCATATTGGGTGTTCTAGAATTTAAAAGCAGTTACTGCACTGTACTTAGAGACAGCTTTAGATTAAGTGAGGTAAAACTAGTTTCTGATTAGTTTTTATGAACTATGGCTTTTCTTTTTATATAGATTAATCTATATTTAAAAGCAGTTACTGCACTGTAAAATGAGCTACATTTAAATCAGTTTGAGGTCTGAACTGTCACTTTCAGTAAGTAAACAAAAACTGTTTCTACCCAAGGCAATAATAATAATAATTTTCAATCATCTATTTCATGGGTTTGCAGAATAAATTTTGTTTTCAGTAGAAGCACCAAGGAAAACCTTTTATTTTTTTTGTCCCTATACTTTGAAACCAGAATTCTGAAATATTAATAGAACCATATCTGTAACTTGACAAGTTCAAGTGTTCAAAGATTTTAAAAGCTCCATTGTAAGGAATGCCTAAATAGTTAGGTTGGTCCTGATAAACAGAAAATACTTTCATTTGAAATTCTTTCTAAATTGCATAAATTTCCAGGACATCAGTAAATATTATGGTTTTTTATGGGGCTAGGATTCTCTTTCATCTTCCCAAAACCAAAAAAATATCCTAAATTTAAAAAGGCAAGGCTCAGGACATAGAAAATTCACACCAGTATTGGATGGTTCAAAAGTGTATGTGAAGAACCTGATACTAGATTTTTTGATTATTGTTTACCACCCTGGTCACCTCTGCATTTAAATGAGCTTTTCCAAATAGTGAAATAGCATGGTAACTGGTCTGAAAAATAAGCATGTTAAGAATTAGTACTGAGATGGACTAAAAGCAACAGATAAACCAAATTCTTCCTATTAGTAATGGTAATATTGGGTTATTTTGTGTTTTGACAATTCTTAGCATGACAGATAGACATTCTAAATGTGCTTTAGTTTCCTCAACTTATCATTTAATGCATTCAGGCACTTAAGGGTATCAATGGCATCTTGCACAAAGTGAGCATCTGTGACATAGAACCTGCAAACCAGTGCCCTTGTGGGGTGACAGCTGGAAGTCAGGCAGAAGGTGCTGGTTCACTTATTGTCTGTGTTAAGCAACTAAATCTCATTCCTCATCTGCTAAGTCAGATAATTTGAGACAGTGCTATCCATTCCGACCATATATGCTGCATGATAAATTGATATTGTCTGAAGGTTCTGATTTCTTGCAGAATATGGGAAAATCAATTTTCATTTAATAAGTGACTGCAAAGAGAGACTATCTGAGGAAACAAACCTGGAGATTACTTGTGCAATTTTTTAAGCTAAGTAGCACAATACACTTTAAGAAGGGGTTCAGTAGGTGCTGAATGCCCTATGGTTGAACTGAAGAGGACTACAGGATACATTGTATGTGTCAAAGAAAAATAGATTTGATAATGCAAACAAGGAAGAAATCTGGAAAGACTAGTGCAGAACTTGATATATAGTTTAAAACTTTTTTTTGCGGACATGCAATGTAAATTTATGGTATGTCAAATCAACACCAAGAATTTAGAATGCTAAAATTTTTACACACCCATTTTGCACAATGAAAATGTTTATGACATGGGTATTAGAAGCTGAAGTTGTTGCACATGTATGTCGAATTTGAAACATTTTCATTTTTAAAGACTATTCCCAAAGATTTCTGTTAAATCATGCAAAGCAAGCTAGAATTCTTGGACTGAAAAAAAAATCCAAGCAGTGAATAAAGGAAATGAAAAAGGTGTTTTAGTTCAGGGATTTTTTTAATAACATTTGACACATTATTTCTTAAAACCATACTTGAAAATTAATTCAGAAAGGCCTGTCATATTGAAAACTGTCATTTCAACAAGATACTGATGGAGGACTTGTGAACACTGCATAATAACACTTAACAGGAGTGTATTGATCTAGGTCGAGGTAGCCCAGGAAGTGACAGACTTGTGAAAAGTCTAACAGTATTTTATTAAGAATGGTTTCAAAAGCATAAAAGATATTAAGCTGTTAAGTGTTATTGAAAATCTGTGAAAGGTAGACACATACCAGCTATATTTTCATTAACCATCTGAAATAGAAATACTCAGTAACATTACGTCTGCACATAAGTTTCTCTACCATGTGGGCAGACCTTAAGGATAAAGTGTCAAGTTTTTTGTTCTAGTTAACTCCTGCCTTTGAGGTTTGATTTTCAGCTGCTCCTCCTGGTCACTTGCATATGAGCATGCAGGGATATGCAGAAAGGCAATTCAGTTTACACTGTCATAGGAAAGGGATAGCCCAAACATTGGGCAAGTCCTGTTTTTCCTTAAATTTTAGCAATCTCATTACAGGGATGAGGCAAGAGGTTGGAAGTGAATAAAACTGTCTGATCTTTGATCCAAATAAAGCCAGGTAAGCATGTAACAGTAAAATCAATCAGCAACATATGCAATAAGACCTTTTCTTTCAATGGACAGTGCAGCTTTATGGTACTCTAAACCAATCTAAAGCTAGACTGTCCCATTCCTATTCTCCCACTTCACTCTGAATGTCTGACCTCTGTTTTGGTCAGGCACTAAGTGCTTGTGGAAATGTCTGGGATGCTAAATAGGCATCACTTTTTGCCAGGTTAGTTTTCAGCTACGTCAGCTTCTGATTGCAATACTGCAGATTAAATTATTCTAAGCCAAAAGCTATGGAGTCTGTCTGTCTTTATTACATAGTTCCAATGCCTTTTGGGCCATCAACAATTGCTGATGGATATCTAGTTAGCTTTTTTTCAGCCAACACTGCTATCCTTTCCCATTTGCACTTTGCAAAGAATTCCAAAGTTGCCCCTCAAGTAAAGACAAAGTGCATTTAATTCCTCACTCATGTGAAATAGTAGAAGGGCCTCAGTTTAGAACATGAATGAACGTTTTTTATTTAATACTAACTTCAGAGAAATCTAATAAACATAAATTCTAAAAGACATGCAAATTAAAATATTGAATTTGAAAGGTTTAAATGTTTATCACGTAACCATTTAGGTGGCTTGCCTTCTCCTTTCATGTTACTTGCTAAGTGATCATGGTGATCATTGCAGAATTTTCTACTGACTTTTGAAATTTTTTCATAGTAAGTTGCTATTTGTGGAAAAATGAGAACTTGGAGCCATTAGGGAATCTGAACAGAGGCTGTGGATATCTTGGCTATTGCAGGCAGTCCAGCGGATCAGATTTACCCATATAGTGCTGCAGTAAACGTGTTCAGTGGAGGCTGGGGGAATGATGCAAAATGCATTTGAGGGAGGAAGCTTCCAAACATTTAAGTTTGATGCCTAGCTTTATTTTTATAGTCACATTTTATGTCTTTTTTTTTAAATCAAATCATCTCCTTTTACTCTCACTTCAGAAGACAGTTTGACATGGAGAGCAGCACTGCTTTCGCCTCCATTTCATTAAATGCATGCTTGAACTTAATAATCTGATTTTCAGTAGGCTTTGTTATGTTAAATATCATACCTTTCATCTTTGTTTTTCCTTTGTGAACTGCTGTTTTTCATCTTATTCTTGATAACTAACTCTACTGAAATCAACGGTATGACTTGAAGAATAAATGTATGTTATATAATAATAATGCTAGATAGAAGATCCTCTAATTACAGTATGAATGCTTTCTCAAATGTCTGTGTTTCATCAGTAATCTCTTAGACCTTCTTAATAAAAGATAAAAAATATAAGACCACTCGCAGATGTTTGAAATCAAATCAAGAATTCTTTGGTAGCATACATAGCAGCTGTTCTGCTCAAGAAAGTGTGAAAATGTCTCTCTACCTCCATTGCTGAATAGTCACACTGTTCTCATTGGGTTGTCATCTGGCTTCTATGAGAGCAATGTATATACTTAGTAATGTAGAAATCCACTCCCATTCTATCCCCTAGAAGTAATGTTTTATTTTTCATTTAGGAACATCAAAATTGAACTGGGTCAAAACATCCTCTTTTGGTGTGTTTTGTGCCAAGTTTTTATTTGTTTTTGATTCAACATACATAATAAAACTCTAACACTAACGAAAAATAGTTGTCTTTTTAATGGTGAACTTGAAGGAAATAAAGGCAACTGACAAAACAACATTCTCTGCAATATAAACATTTTAATGAAAACCAGAAATGCATGATTTTAAAACACATTTTTATTTCAAATGCCTCAAATTAATGAACTTTAAAATGAAACAAATTTTGAAGCATTTTCCAAAGTGTTGCAGATGTGGCTGACAAAGCAGTCTGTATTTGAGTATTATTCCTCTTGGAAGGTACAATACTGAGCGTATTTGTCAGCTCTTCACAAAATTGAAAAAGTACAGGGAATATGCATAGAAATAATACAATTTTTGAAAGGAAAACAAAAAAAATACCACACACAAAACATCTGCCATATAAATGTCTGCATGCATGTAGAGACTTCTGCCATGAAACTGAGCATAAAAAATTGGCACCATATCTTAGAAGAGTATTGTAGCTAGGTTGTAAAAAGTGAAATATCTGCACAGCAGGGTTTATATGGCTTTTCAAGGAAATGTTCATTACAGTATTATTCAGCTTAACCAAAATCTGAACAAAACAAAAACACACAAAAATGGGAAACACACACACACACACACAAAACCACCAAAACAAACAAACAAACAAACAAACAAACAAAAAATTAAAAAAAAAAAAATCAAACCCAACAAACAAAAACCCACCACTAAAACCAGAACCACACTTATTTGCAAGGATATCAGAAGGGCAAAGGGCATCTATAGATATGTTGCAAGCAAGAGAAAGACTAGGGATAAATGTGGACCCTCTCCAGAAGAAAAAGAGAGACCTCACTACCCTGGAAAAAGAGAGTGCTGAGGTTCTCAATGACTTCTATATCTGTCTTCAACAGCAAGTGCTCTAGGCATGCCACCCAGTTACAGAAAGGCAAATGCTGGAACTGGGAGAACGAAGACCCCCAGCCCTCTGTAGGAGAGAGTGTGCAAAAGTCCATGGGATCTGATGAGATTTGTCCGTGTATCCTGAGGGAACTGGCAGACAAAGCTGTTAAGCCACTATCCATCATTGTTCAAAAAATTGTGGCAGTCAGGTGAAGTCCACAATGACTAAAAACTAGAAATATAACCCCCATTTTTAAAATGGGAAAAGCAGAAGACCTGGGGAACTACAGACCAGTCAGTCTCACCTCTGTGCCAGTCAAGATCATAGAGCAGATTCTCCTGGAAACTGTGCCAAGCATGCAGTGGATGAAGAACTGGCTGGAGGGCTGCACACAGAGAGTTGTGGTCAGGGGCTCATTGTCCACGTGTGGAGTGGAGCCCCTCAGGGGTCACTACTGCAGCCAATGCTGTTCAACATCTTTGTCAGTGATGTGGATGATGTGATCAAGTCACCCTCAGCAAATTTGCTGCTGACACCGAGCTCCGTGAGGCTGTCAGCACACTGGAGGGAGGGGATAATGCCATCTACAGGGACCTGGACAGGCTTGAGAAATGGGCCTGTATAAACGTCATGAAGGTCAACAAAGCAAAGTCCTACACCTGGGTCATGGCAAGGTACAAATACAGTCTGGGTGAAGGAGGGGTTGGGAGCAGCCCTGCAGAGAAAGAATTGGGGGTGTTGGTCGATGAGAAACTCAGCATGAGCCTGCAATGTGCACTTGCAGCCTGGAAAGCCAGCCTGGTCTGCACCAAAAGGAGCATGGCCAGCAGGCCAAAGGAGGTGATTCTCCCCCTGTGCTCTGCTCTTGTGAGACCACACCTGAATTACTGCATGCAGCTCTGGTGTGCCCAACATAAGAACTGTTGGAGCAAGTCCAGAGGAGAGGCACAAACCTGATAAGACGACTGGAGCACCTCCCTTACAAAGAGAGAGGCCGAGAAAGCTGAGGCTATTCAGACTGGAGAAGGTTGTATGGAGACCTCATAGGCTATGCCCAGTGTTAGAAAGGGGCCTGTCAGGAAATCAGAAAGGCTCTCTACATGCAGTGACAGGACAAGGAGTAATGGGCACAAATTGAAAGAGGGGAGATTTAGGTTAGATATTAGGAAGAATTTTTTTACCGTTTGGGTTGTTAGGCACTGGAACAGGTTGCTCAGGGAGGTTGGGGATGCCCCAACCCTGGCAGTGTTCAAGGCCTGAATGATAATGCCTTGATCGGCACGCTCTAGTGGGAGGGGTCCCTCCATACGGCAGGGCCAGTTGGGATTAGATGATCCTTAAGTTCCATTAAGGAACTCCTTAACATTCTGTAATTCTTTCGCCCACAGACTGAAAAGCTAATAGTTAGAGAAGAGAGTAGTAAACCTCATGATCAAAAAACAAGTTAGGACTGCTAAGTAATAAAGTTAGTGTGTTATTGCTGATGTCTTCAGACAGGTTTTTATTGATTGATTTTGTACATATCACATGTTTTTAAAGTCTGAGGTTGTTACAGCTTTGCTGGCAAAATGATACACTGGAAAGAAATGACAGAGCTCTCAGGAGTTCTATAAATAATTCAGAAATTCCTTCTATTTTGGGGGTGTCCTTTTCCTTTTTTTTTTTTTTTCCTATTTTGTTTTGTTTTTAATGGGGCCTTGATTCAGACACACGTCTACTCACAAATCATGTATATGTTGTGAAAATTTTGCTTGTATCAACAAGACTGAAGACATGCTGTACTGTGTTGACTACAGCATAAAGTATGAATTCTTGATGCATGTTTTAAGTTGTCAGCATGCTGTATTAATGAAATTGCATTGAACTATCTGTCCATTAGTTCAAGAATAGTCGACTAATTCATATTCAGAGAGAAGAATGTTCCCAAATAAACTTTCACATTTCAGTGATAGTTTTGTCCCTACTTACAAATGCAGGAGTAGACCATCATTATGACAAGAATGATAAAATCATAGAATCATAGATTCATTTTCACTAGAACAGACCTTTAAGATTATCGAGCCCATTATCATAATACTGCCAAGTTCACCACTAAACCATGTCCCTAAGTGCCACATTTACACATATTTTAAATGTCTCTGGGGCTGGTGACTCTACCACTTCCCTGGGTAGCCTCTTTCAATGCTTCACAACCCTTTTAGTGAAGAAGTTTTACCTAAAATTCAATCTAACACACACACACACATCCCCCTACTACCCTGCCCCTTCAGTGGAACTTGAGGCCATTTCCTCTTATCCTATGACTTTTCAAAAAAGACCAACCACCACCTGGATACAATCTTCTTTCAGATGGTTGCAGAGAGTGATGAGGTCTTTCTTCAACCCATTTTTCTCCAGGCTAATAAGACCTTTGTCTCTAACCATATATTTCTCTGCATGAGGGCACCTGCAAGGCTTAGGATTAGCCAGCTTCCACTGCTCACAGCTTCCCCTGGCCTGCAGTGTGATCCAGCCCTAGAAGCCTTGACCCTTATGTGTGGCCTATGCTTTCAGGGAAGCCAGCAACTGAAACAGAAGTGATTTGCATGACTTTTCCTCAGCAGGTGGAAATTCTGCTGTTTTCTTTTTCCATGATAGCAGGATTGAAATCCCATTCATTTACCTTATTTGCTGATGGTGGTGTTTTTTTCTGAATCTGGTAAACATAGAAAATCAGAATTTATTGAGCTGGATTCAGTAACAATCTGTTGACCAGCACTACATATGTATATTTCATCATACTCCACCCTATTATAACTTACTGTACAATGTAAGAAAAATCTAGGGTTTTCACTGCTGGTATATAATGGCAGAAACAATTAAATGGCAGGTGGTATGGGGGGAATTTTTTGTTCATAGAATGTGTTTAAAGTTCTGTTGCTGTGAATAAAGAGACACTTTAAAAGATCTTTAACCTTTTCAGTAAATGAACAACATCCATAAAAATAAAGCTGAGTTCTGTAAAAGCCCATAAGATAGAGATACTATTTCTCACAAGTTGTTTCCAAGTGAGTTATTCTTAAGGGGCCTAATATAAGTGGAGAAAGAAACTAATAGGTTGTATTTCTTAAATCTCTGATACCATCTGGAACAATATCCTTTAAAAATGGTATTCCATTACGAGACAATAAAAAGATGAAAGAAAAGATAACTGCACTAAAGATAATTAGCCCCGTAAAATAGGATGCATTTCTGGTTTTGTAGTGTTGATAGTACATGTTCCAGTAGAATGTCTTGGTCCAACAGTGCCTCTTAAAATCAGAAATCTTCCCATAGCTCTTACAATTGCCACCATAAAATGATATACTTTCCTGCACCTCTAAAGGAGACTTGTCAGTATAGATGACAGGAGTCAGAAGTGAACAGAGGGTTTGGAAAGGGGAAAAAAGTATTAATACGTTAATACAAAAGTTATTAATACAACTACTAAAACTTTTCTGGAAAAATCTCTGTGAGAGTTTCCTGCAAAATCTTAGACTTCCTTACCTATACTGTTATCCTTGCAGTGTCACCTGCCAACTCAAGCAGGTTTCAGGTGCGATGGTTCTTGCCCCAGACAGACTGTGCTGCAGTTATGGTCTTGCTGTAGATCCCCATTGCTGCTTAATCATCAACTGCATCTTAAATGTTAAAAATCTCATGATCAGAGTCCTCTGAGGATAACACAAACCTGATAAGGATTAATCAGAGACTTTTCATCTACACTGAGTGCCTAGTAACCTGTGTCATTTGAATTAGATCTTCATACAGAGAGGACAGTGACCCAGTGATCTAAGGGGCTGCTGCTCTTTGAATTCGCTGCTTCCCATAGAGCCAGAGCAAGCTGAATTACTTGACTTGACCACAGGAGCAATTTGATCTTTCTAACAGGAATGATTTGTCTTTTATAATCCTGTGGAACCATTTCCTCTAAAAAGTAGGGTGAACATGAAAAATGTAGAAAACACAAAAAATATATAACCAATATCAGCAGTCCAGCAGCTATAGCTCCTTTCAATAAAAAAAAAAAAAAAAAAAAAAAAAAAAAAAAAAAAAAAAAAAAAAAAAAAAAAAAAAAAAAAAAAAATAAAAAAAAAAAGGTAAATTTTGCTGCTTTATTTGCTCTATTGAAGCTATCTTTCCCTTCCCTAGTGGTACAGAGTGGTCTGTTGTTAATGATGGAGATTTTACTGCTGATAACATTTTTGGAAGTAAAAAATTCAAAATAATTTGTAATAAAGGGCCCAGCATTAATTACAATCATTTTAGTAAAAGTGCTTGTTAAAATAGCAGACAGGGATGTATCTTATATGCCATTGGTAATGCATGGTAATAAAGGCAAATAAGCAAGAATTTTATGAGCCAAGGACTAGGTCTTCCATTAATTTATGTGAGGAATGACACATACACATTAAAATCATTATTTTATTTTTTGTCCTTGGAAAAGCGTGTGAGGTATCTGAAACATAATTTTAAAAAATAAAAAGCCCTGAGTAACAAAGGATAAGTAGTCAAAAAAATCTGTAATGGTAATAAACTGTTTTTCAGAATGATCTCATTATTAGATACAATCTTTTTAGATTATCTTAAAGTATGGTAATAATTCTTCGCCTGGGAGGTGTGTGGAAGAGGGTGTGGGATCCCACACCTGAAAGGGTGCAGAATATACACAGGGAGATGGCTAGGAAGAGATCATGCTGAGATGGTTTCAGCTAAGTGGAAGAGAAAGGTGGGTAAACAGCAGAACAAGTAGAACAGTGAGTATCTGTTCAGCAACCTGCTCAATACCCAGTCCACTAGCTGCCACTGCAATAATGACAACTACAGTGGCCCGTGGGAAAGTGGTTTGGTAAAAGGTGTCTCTGGCCTTTTTTTTTTTTTGTTTCAAAATTGGTTTGCCAATTTTGAGCTGAAAGTCTCAGTGATTTGGTTTCAGATTCCTGACTCTAAGCACTCACTTCGGGCACAGTGGCTTTGTTGGATTTGGAAGCTTGCAAACATGTAATATTTTGCATTCAGATTTTCTGAAATACAAGCAGTTCGTTTTTGTGAAGCAGAAGAATGCCTGGGGCAAAGGATGTGGACAAAGGAAAAGAGCAAAGAGATGAGAAACCTTGTGGATGATAGATGGCTGCCACATGGCTCTGTGGAAATGACTGCAAATTAAAGAGGTTGTCAACAGTTATTTGCCTGTAGGACTTTGCAGGGAGGTAATATTTTGTTGAATGAACTTCCACAGATCTGAAATGGAGCTGAACTGTCTTTTAAAAGTGTTCAGATGGACAGACTATAGTATCAAATCACAGATCTGTTACTATTAGGTAAGCTGTATACTCCACTTTCATTAGGGGAAGACTAAAGTTGGTATTTCAAGCTGAATAAAGACTTTAGTATTTAATTTATTAACACAAATGGATATTGAGTTAAACGGTTCAACTGGAGCAAAAATCTGGCAGTTGAGTATTAAGCTGAGATTTCTTTCATAAAGTCTGAATGGATGATGCTCATTGCATCTTTGTGCAAGCACACTATGGATATAATTGTAATAATTTCATTTTACATCAACAATTGGCACCCTTTAGAATATATTTTCATTTTTGGCAGATTTTTATTTTCCTGTTAGAAGTCAAGAAAACTTTTTCCCAGTTAAAAGCCAAACAACAATGTCCATCTAAATAAACAGAGATTTAGTATTTTTCACAAATACTGAATGGCAATGATTTCAGAACTTTCTGCATTTCAGTGTACATAAGGCTATGCTTTACATTGGCTTTAATGGATTGTTCCTTGTTTAAAATTCCACTGTTCTGTATGGATGAATGAAATGAAAAAATGTGAAAAATGCCAAGGGAGGTGATGCTATAGTCTAGGTTATTCATCTTGGAGCCTCCCAGAACAATGAATTCCTCCCTGATGGAGGTAATTTCTTGTTCTAGGTCCTAGGCTAACAGATTAGTTCAACGGTTCAGCATCATATTTCTACCATCTCCCTTTTCATATGCTGTAATGACACTCATTGGCTTCTTGTAAATGCAAAATAAGTGAAATACCCTGTTTTATTTATTGTACCAAAAGAAGCAAAAAAAAAAAGCTGTTTTATTCTTTATGATGTGAAAGATGTTGAGGATTTCTATATCTCTGCAGATGTTAGTAGATTTGTGCCATGTAAATTGGGTATGTTAATGATGTTACAAAATGTTCTAATCAGTGTTTATTCTGTCATATTTTATTTATATTTGTTTTTCAAAATGTATGTGCATATGGTATAAGAACCTTGAAAAATCATAAGGCAGTCAGATTGAAATACAGGCTTTAAGTTAAGTACAGAGCTATGTGTTTTAATTAAAGTGGTTTGTAAATATATATTATGGATACTCAAAGGAGGCCTTCTAATTTTTTAACACAGTAGTAATTTAAAATACTTCTTCATCAATGACAACAGAAGTCCCTTTCAGCATGAAGTGGCCAGTGTGCTTGCTAATGATCCAGGAAAAATACTCTGACATTGTTTAAAAATACCTGAGATATAATATTTACAATTTTTTATTCAAACTTATAAGCTGAGCTCTTGGAAACTTTTCAATTTGGTTCAGGCTGTGAATATACCCTTTTATACCTTATATTGCAAGGAGTATGGATGATACTCATTAGGTTGCTTCCTAGGAGTTGAACACTGTGTTTTCCATTGCTTTTTAGATTGAGACTGACCATAAAAATGTTTGCAGTTTTCTGGGGAGTTAAGTGGAATTTAGGTTAGGCACAGTAGATCATAGAGAAGCTTAGGCAGAAGAAAGACAGTGCTCTCCCCAGAGCACATGCTTCCCAGTGTATCAGTGTCAATGCATACACATTGATATTTAATATAAAAACACAGGGAAAGTTGAGATCAAACTGAGAACTGGGTAGAGAGTGAAATGCTTTCATGATTAGGCAAAGCTCGGTATTAGATGATGCCTTGATGTAAGATATCTAAATATCATTTTAGGCATAATTCAGTTCAGTCCTCTATTTCTAGAAAGAGAAGTATTTAATTTTGTATTCTGAGTATTATTGCACAGCTGTACCTTTGAATCGCTTCCACAGGCAGTGCATCACAGTAAGGCTAAGTGATACACAATTCAGACACATAACTCACTAGTAAGTTATGTCATCGTAGAACTGGTTTTTTGTCATGGAGGGTGGTGGTCAGAGTGCCGTGATCTTCCCGGAGAAGTGTCCTTAGAAGGACATCCTAGAGGCACAGGCGCTTCCGCGGCCGCTGAGTGATTTCAAGCTCCTCAGTGAAATCAGCCCTTCAGGGTGACGCTGAAGGAAGAGGCGGAGCCTTCTTATGGAGTTCCGCAGGAGGCTTCATTCAGCTTCTTCCTCAGAGGAATCCAGTGAGGAAATACCAAAGGGCCAGGGGAAACAGGGGGTTATATAGGGAAGACAGGGGCGGGGTAAAACATCTGAGCCAATCGGCTGAGGGATTCATGGGAGAACCAATCAACTGAGGGGTCAAGGGAAGGACCAATCAACAGATGGATCAGGAGGGAGTCAAAGGGAAAGGACCAACAGGGTAGAAAAGATTTACATAGCTGTTGCAAAGCCTCTTGGGGGTAACACATTTCCTCACCATAAAAGAGAGAGCTGTCTGCCAGGATTTCTCCCTTAGGAGAGCATGTTTATATTACTGTCTGGCTTAACTGCTCTCTCTCCAGGGAAGTTTGTTTGTAGTAACAGTGTCTGGCTTAACAGCCTCCACATTTTTTAAAAAAGAAGCAACCACTAAAGATTTGAGTAATGTTCAGCATTTTTATATTTATCTCTCAAACAAAAGTACAGGATATATATTTGTGGCCAAAAAGAAAGAATATATTTCTTCTCATTTATAGGTAAGGATGCTACACATTGCAGTTTAAAACCTATTCTGTTTTGTTTGAAAGAAATTATTTTCAGTTTACCTCCTCATATATGTGACTCTGTTGGAGGCTAGGAAGAGTTTTTGTGTTGGTTTTAGGTTTTGTTTATTTTCTATTTTTGTAGTTTTTATTTTGAATGTTTTCTTAAAGATTATCTACAAAACTCATTGATTAAGTTTTTTGGGTTTTTTTTTTAACTGTACAAGTTAATTTACTGAGAATTAATATATGGAACTTGGTCAAGGCACTAAGTGATAACAGGATTTATGGTGCAAACCCTAGAGATGTGTTCATTTATAGAGTATGTGAGTTAAATTATGATACCACAGAAATCAGAGGAAGTCTACCTGTTCCCTCCATTAAAGTCTGAACTTTACATCAGATTGAAAAGCAGTACATGTTGTCGTGTTGTATTTGTCTCCATGAGACAACTGAAGGTGTGGTATTAAAATTAAATATATCGACAATGGTGTTTGAAGAGCAAAACTAATGGGAGGTGGATTTACTGAAACCTAATTGCAGTCACAGAGAATAGACTAAAGCAGGAACTGGCAGAACCGATATAGCTATTTAAAAGCCTCTCTGTTTATAAGAAAGTAATGTTTTTTCTTCTTCAAGTTTGATGTAACAGTTGTAGCCATCTTTGGATCTCTCTTCAGCTAATTCTACAGTTACTTGCTCAGCAGATAACCTCTGCAGACCACAACCTTAATAATATTTTAAAGATATCTGTGTAAGGATGAACACTTATGGAATTTTTCCAGTGGACAAGAAGCACACTCTTTTCTCAGACCATTCGCATTGTTTTGTTTCAAATAGAACTATTTTTCTAATCAACTAATGAAGAATAAGACACTATTTTGAATTTTTTTGGTTGTCTTCTTTATTTTTCATTTTAGCTACTTTGGACTTCTTTTATTATATTGAAAGACAGCTTTGGATGTTTCTAATTGAGGATTTTTAATATAACCATCATTGCTGTTAACAGTAGTGAAGGGAAGATGTGAATAAATACCTCTAAGCCTCTTTGTTTTTTTCTGTATACCAAAAAGATCCTCATCCTGTAATATTTACTACTGTACTACTGTTTCACAGCTGTCTTCTGTACGGCAGGAGATGAAAAATCACACTTCATATTGTGGGAGAGTGGCTTTAAGAACACTTGAGAGAGAACATGAAAATATTTTAAAATCGAGGCTAATTGTATAAGAAGTTCATGATCTAAGTGCTTCCCCTAGAATTCCAGATAATTTTGTTTGATAATGTCAGCTGTTAAAATGGGTTTGAGTACTTGATATCCTAGGAAAGAATAGTAATGTTTGGAGATTTCATTCATGGTTTCTCATCTTTGCAAATTGAGGTTGGCTTTCCTTACCTTAATATGTAAATGTATCCACGCGCCCTGGAACCAACCCAAACTGGTAACAGCCTGGACTTTTGGTAGGACTTCAAATTATCTTCAAAATTCCGTGATTTTTTGGCTATTCTGCTTGATAAGTGAACTTTTACGGATGTTGGTACAACACTTTCAAGTAAATAGACAAATACGAGGTTTGAATTCTCTTGTTTTCATTTCCAGTTGTCTCTGTTGTGGTTTTGATACATATTTAGAAAGTTTTACTATTCCATTGGCCAACTCAGTCTTCCACGGCAACCAGAAATCAAATAAACAATGAACTGAAGTCGAGGAAATTTGAAATCCAGTCTTGTACATGAGGAAAAAACTCTGCTTGTTTTTACTCCATAACTGTCAGTTTGAAAACCCTAAAACTTATTTTTCTCATAGTGTGAAGAATTTACACAATAATAGAGAGAATTCATTTTATATAACATTTTGGATACCTTTTCTTTCTGTATATCAGTGTGGGGTTTCACTGCAAATTTTGATCTTGACCAAGATATCACAATTGCAAAGAGAGTGTAAGTGTTTAGAGAACAGTGTTTTATTACTGCAGAGCACACAGTTTGGGGAATTGATCATTTTTCTTCTCTCCCCCTTGTGGTTCAGCTTTTGGCAGGTCATCTTGCTGCATACAGAGACTGATTGATCTCTCACCACGTGAAAATGGCAGGTGCTTGTTAGGCACGCAGTGGGACTTACTTCAGTCTGCAGTGATTCTTTTCTTCATACAATATTGTAAATAGATGCCATCTTTTGGTCTCTTAATCTTTAACCAGCAAACAGAAGTGAAACTGTTAAATATACCCAGCATTCCACGTTTTAGATATGGCGCTTTAGTGCAAGATTGCAGTGAGTGTACTGGAGTTTAAAAGCAAATGAGTACTTCCCAAGAGACAGGAGATTTTGCTGTTCAAATTATCTGTAGTCCACATCCTACAGAAAAAAAGCCTGAATAGACAAGAATTTAACTCAGTATATTACCTTCCCAAATGACAAAATTAGAATGGATACTATGTTTTTAAAGAACTGGGAACTCATGAATAAAGAAACATACATCTTGACCAAAGAGAAATTAATCTTCATTTAGGAGTTTTTGCAAAAAAGTGTTTAAATCACAGGTCTGTTCATGAAATAGGAGGTTATGATGCTCTTTTTTTTTTTTTTTAACTTAGGTTGTTGGTGAATTAGCCTTGTATTTTCTTTGAATCATTCACTGAATTAATTTATCCTCTAATATTAGAAGCACTAATTATCTGTTAAGTTGTTCTGTAGGTTATTATCTTGGAAAAGACCATCATGTTATTAAATAATGCTCCAAAAAGCATTATTCTAAATCATCAGGTTGGGAGATTCAAAAGTAATACTACATAAATGCTTCTAAAAGACATTGGTTAGAAAATTTAACTACACTCCTGAGACAAACTTGTCTATCATCAATGCTATCACTGCCAGTTGTGGGATCTTATTATACCTTTGTTTCCTGGACAGGAAAATGCAAGATAAATACCTGTATAGATCTTTACAGGCAGTAAAGTCCCTTCTTTCCCATTAATCTTTTCCTTTGATGAGGCAAGCTGGACTCTCTGAATTGCACAGGTCTGTTTTCATTCCTTTAATTATTTTCTCTAATACCTTCTGAAACATCTCCATTGTATTGGTGATCTTCTAAATGACAGTTTTAGTAGAAATTAATAGAATGTTCCAAAATTAGCTGCGTCTTGGACTGCAATGCTCTGTTGACTCAGTTGTGAAGATCTTCCCTTTATATGAATTTTAGATAAATCTCTTATTGGAAAATTATATTCAGCCCAGTGCCAATCCCACAGCACTTTGCAGAATTTTGTACCCCAGAATGTAGTATAAGATCCTGTATCAATGGTATTCATTCTTTATTCTTATATAGATATAATCTTATTTTGACCATACTAATTTACCTTTTTTTTTTCCCCTGAAATTTTTCCTATTCACAGTTAATCAACCAGTCAAAATTGCTCTGTAGCAGGGATCAGACCCACTCATTTACCTGACTTTACTCTTTGTGTTACCATATATTTTACCAGAGGTGATGCTTTATGTGCTTGTGTTGCACGTTACTTACGTTTACGGTTAAAAATCATGTGGCCAAAAAGCGACCTATTTGCAAGAGAAAAGAAGTTAGAGGTTTCTAGAAGCACAGCTGATGAAACTTCTCAGTTTATATTTGCAATTTTTTGGGCAGACAGCTACCTAGTTTTAATAAGTTGTTGTGGTTTTTTTTTTTTTTTTTTTTTTTTTTTTTTTTTTTTTTTTTTTTTTTTTTTTTTTTTTTTTTTTTTTTTTTTTTTTTTTTAACCTTTATTAGTTTCTAAAACCTAGATGTCCTTCCAATAAACCCAATCTTCAAACTTAATATTATCAGTATTTAGATGGACTGGGAATTCCTTTGCATGCATGGAAGAAATATAAATGCTATGAAACAAAAGTGTTCATGTACAGTGTATATTTCTTTATTATCTGATTCAACAGTCAGAAGGGTAGGAACACAGTTAAATTGAAAATATCATGTCTTCTACTTTTTAGAAGCTTCTAGGAGAAACTTCCTCCTTTGTAAAATTAAAAATATTACTAGGATGTTTAGTAATTAAGGATGTGAGAGAACAATTATGATTGGGGGCAGGCTGTTAGTATTTTTTCTATGAGGTTTTTAGGTATCATTGATGTGTATAAAAGCTTCAGATTACAAGTAAGAGGAGTCTAGTTCAGTTGCTATTCCTTTCTAAGATTCTAAGTTTAGATTTTCCTATTTTTAATATAAAGAACAGATTTTTAGACCTCTACACTAAAATTGATAAAGTAGTTAAGCTTTTAGTTTTGCAGTGGGAGTATCTCATGACCTTCAGCATAATTTTACAACTTATCACACACTTGCTTCTTTTTTTGGTGGGAAGTAATAGAAAAATTCAGAGCATTAGTCCATGAGAGATATTTTCTACATGCTTAGTGTTGCAGTAGCAGTAGGGAAAAACCTGTGCAAAATCCTTGAGGACTGCTTAGGGAATATTGGCATCTACCCTGTCCATTCTGATTTTAATATAGGAAAATCTCTATCTTTTGATGGCTACTCATGGCTGGGAGAAAGTCAATCAAAGATATGAGTTAATCTACCAGATCAAAAGTAAGACACTGTGAAATATTCAACTTGCAGTTAAGATATGTCTCACTTTCATGAAGAGGAATAAGAAGAGGAATTTTTTTGTCTTACCTTCCAAAAAGCATTTGCCATCAAATTATGACATTTGAAATTCCTGTCTGTGGTCTCTGCAGACTTTCAGATTAACACCAGTGAAGGTAGAGTCACAAACTTTGCTACTGTTATTCCTATCTACTTATGTACACAGAACTGCTTTATGGAATTTCTACACAAGGTCACTCATGAAACTGAAATTCATCATTTTCTTCCATGACCCAAAATATCCAAAATAACAACCACTCCTGCCATCACTTAAGTCCAAAGTACACTTGCAGAATGAGTAACATTTTGGATGTTACTACAGATTTGTAAACATTTGGTACTGAAGAGAGACACAGACATACAAAAGCATGTAGAAAGATTGAAATTCTTCAAAGAGACAGAAAAGCCAGACCTTGGCACTTGTAATTACAAATCCTACTAAGTCAGATTTTTAGATCTTGTCTTGATTTAATTCATGCCAGGGCTCATGAGAACTGGCCTGAATGAGGGCTTCATATAGTTGGAGTTTTCTCTTAGGAATCTGTTCCTTGTTTCATCTACTAAATCAAGTGAACGAGACTGGATTTTCTTTCTTATGATTTGTGTCATTTTTCAGGTACCCAAACTCCAGAGCTGTGCTGCTAGTGGGATTTCTGTGTGCCAGTTTTGTATCTTAAATTCTTAGAAACAGAAGTTACATTTAAAAAAGGATAGAATGACCTCTGTTCAGGCTAGTGTGGAGACACTTTTCCTGAATTCTTGAAAATTTCCTGTCTTAAGTATTTCTCTTTAGCTGCATTTCAAATACAAACCGTGTATTGACAAAGTAAAAGAAACACCACTATTTTAATAACACATAATTTGAGTAATACATTAGTATTTTAATACCAGAGAGGCTGCTGTAGCAATAAAAGAAAAAGTATATTTTAAAAATCTTGTATTTTATGCAGATGTCAATCTGCAGTGACCTCACAACTGTTACAGCATCAAATTAAGTTTTCTCCTTTTTAGCAAACAAAATAAAGTTAATATGTTTACCTCTCATTTGCAATTGCTGTGACTTTTAAAGAATATTTTGTATTCCTTGGATTAACAAAGATTTTATGTTTCTATAAATTACATTCTTTACTTAGATAAAAATATAAGTTTTGAGTATTTTGAGTATTAAAAAACCCAGATATTTCAACTTTCAGGTTGAAAATTGCACCTGATTGTGATTGATCAAGCTGACATCCATACACGCTCCAGTTTGGGACAACACACACAGGAGTAGAGAACTTTGTTGCTACATTCCCAAGGGCTATATATTGTAACTGACAACATTTGTATCAATTCTTCACAAAAGTGTGCTTCCTAAAACCATTTAAAATGCATAAATGTTAAATAATTTAAATATATTACAGCATACATATCTCTTCATTTATCAGCAGCCTTTTTCAATACAAGCTCTTTTATTTCATGCTAGACAAGGCAATGCCCGTGAAGTGCTTAGCTCAGTAAATAAAGAGGGATGATCTTCTATAGGAAAGTAAATCTTGTTTTAAGGTATAATCAGTACTGTATTGTTCGTGCAAATCCAGCTTATGTGCAACAATACAGGAATCTAGTCAGCTCACTGGTCTCATCAAATACAAGACCTTTTTCAGTGACAAAAGACAGAGCACTTAATAATTCTATCCTCCTAATCTTTTGAGTCTACCTCAGAAATGCCAGATATATTTCTATTTTAACAAATGCAAAGAGGGGCAGTAAATGCTCAACATGCTGCACTGTGCAGTGCCATTAGGACACACTATATGGTAGAACACACATACTCTTTGCAGTACTGGGAATTTATTTTAATTTCACCTGAGGCAGCAAGATTGTATTCTGGAAAAAATTAGAATGTTAAGTCATTTCATTTTCATCCCCCTTGAGCAGTGTATAGTCAGGAATTGTTGGTGGTGTTCATTTTAAAGCTGAACAATGAGATTAAGTACTTCATGTCAAACACCGGGATTGCTTCCTCAAAACAGAAACAAAAAAGATGTGATTCCAAACTAATTTCCAAAATTAAGAGAACCAACAAAATATTTTAGAAAATTAAATTACCTTTGAAATGTAATGGAATTTATTGTTTGAAGCCTAAATCCTGATAAATTTTTTCATTCCACCTTACCTACTTGCACTGTTTCTTTGCTTCTTATTATGAACAGAAGTCACCCTTAAGAGATCAGGACTTGCCAACACTTCTAAATACAGCAGCATACCATAATTGCTTTTCTATTCTAGGTGTAGAATTGGGTTTTGACTGCTGGCAAATTCAGATTTTTTAATGGTGCCTCCTCTAAGTAGCCGCCTTTCAATTTTATGCACTATGAAAAAGCTGCTGATATCCTGTTCTAGAAACCTAGGTATAAAAGAGCGTTTTGAAGTGCCACATGAAATAAGATTGTAGTGAATAATAAGCTAGAAAATATGCTTAAGGAATCACTTTACTATTGTTGCCATGTACAAATTATACAGGAAGAGCTGAGGGCTGGCATCTGTTTTTCAGCTCACTTCTGTGCACTGCAAGCTTAGTACTGCTGTTTGCCTACAGCTATTTTTTGCACTTATTAAGAATCAGTCAATCATACAGCTCCTGAACAAAAGAAAGCCATTTGTTGACTGAATTTACTGAGATGACTCTCCAAAAGTACAAATTATGGTTTTCAAAACAAAAGTGAAAAAAAAATTAATTTCCCACATTTCTTCTAACAAGTTTGTTTTTGTTTTTTTTTAATGTAACCGTATACCTTTAATAATGCTTTGTAACATCACAGATTGACTCATGAGAAGAAAGTTTGATGTTAGATAATCAACTGCATTTCTTGTTTGAAATTACCTAAAATTATATCTAGATTTGCTTTGTCAGTATTTACTGAGGAATGTCTTCTTTGAAATACAGACTGATGTGAATTACTTCCAAGGAATCTATCCTGGCTGCAATAAATTTTTGCTTTTTCATCGGTTCTTCCTGAATAGGAAGAGCAGACTTGAGAGGTTAGAAGATGCCCTACATTTTCAGTACTTCAAATTTTGAAAATATTTTTAAGAACATTATTACCTAGTGTTCAGTCATAGAATTTCAGGCTTTTTCTGGTGAGATGGGTGAGCCATGTGTTTATCCACATGCAATGCAAGGTTATAAGCACCTCTGATCTTCTTTCAGTTCTGCAAACTGCAAACCTCATACGTAAGTACCATATACCAAAATTATACTGCCTCACTAATGACTCTTAAAAAATGTCTTTTTACATTGAACCAAAGCTAAGCCCAAAGACCTTTATGTGGGAAAGGCAACAGAAGTAGATTCTATTTTAAATTCTCAGCACTGTTGGCTTGCTGTATAATTCAAATCCCACACTTTTCTGGACTTCAACATCACAATTTATCTGCTCAGTCCCTATCTTCCTAGAGTGATGGAGAAATCTCAAGAGCTGATATATCAGGAAGTGATACTATGATTTGGAGAGCTCCTTCAGCTGCCTTTCAATGTGACAGTTTCTTTCTAAACAGTCTGGGTTTTGTTTTCAAATGTGAGTCAGAAAGAAGTACAATCCTGAAATCAGCATGGTTAAATTGCCTAATTAAATATGATAAGCGGGTTTAGTTTTCAGTTGTTGACTAGACTCCTGTAGAGCGATAGAGACATGGTTTAATTGCACATTAGGCAAGTCGTGGATGAAGAAGACAGACAAGGAATTGGACTCACTGAAGTGTAGATATCAAAAATCACATTTAAATTCTATGGAGCAAAACCCAACCCTAGCAGTGAGTGATTTCTCTTGTCCTTTAAGTATCTAGTGTATGTGGGTAAATTAATAGTTTCCTGGAAGTTTTTGGCTGCAGAAGGAGACTGAACGTGACTATCTGAGAATAGAAATACAGTATAGATAATAGAAAATGTGAAGTCCAACTTTAGGCAAAATATAATAAAATACATCATGTAGAAGACACCTACAGTCCTTCCAAAATATCTTAGATGGAAAAAGGTGCAGCACAGGTATATTTAGTCTACAATTCAGAGTCTGTATAGGCAAAAAAATGCAAGGGCTGAATCTGACATCCCTGAATGATATGTACGCAGAAGTGACAGTCTCAGTAGAGAACAGCATGACTGCTGTGCACTTCCTGCACTTTTATTTCTTAGTAAGAAATCTAATAAAAATAAACCCGGGAAGTTTGTTTTGTTTTGTTTTGTTTTGTTTTGTTTTGTTTTGTTTTAATTAGATCAATATCCAGGTCTTAGAAAGTTTAACTGCTTTTCACTGTCTTTAATGATTCTAATGCCGATGAGCACCAGGATGAAATAACTGGTGCTACTTTGTGAAGAATCAGAGATAAAATGTCAATAACTTTAATGAAAAACAAAGCATCCTGCAATTTCTCACTTATGACATGTTTTCAAATAAATGGAAACATTTTTCTTGACATCATGATTAAAACAGGACATGATTCTTTGGCCCTCAGTAATGATTAACTGTTCTGATGGTAAAGCAGATTTTCTGCTTTTCTGCTAGAGTAACAAACAGGAATTTGGTTTAAGCTTAACAGTAGTAGGGTCAAGAAAAAAAATTATTTAACATAGACTTTCATATGAATTATTGTATTGTCATTTTTTATGGACTTAACCAAATCATACATTTATTTAAACTGAAGATAATGAGGGAACAGAATGATGATGCAAAAGAAAGTTGTTCTGTGCACCAAATAAAGACTGAAGATCCAGAACAATTTTTTTTTCTCTCTGAAATTATAATTTCAAATGTTCTTTTCAAGAATAATAGTTAAAACACTTCCTACAGAAGCATGGATTTTACATTGGAGTCATCCATTTAAATGAAGATTTGTTAAGAGGAAATCTCATTCATTATACTCATGTTGATAACAATAAACTCTATACATGATCATGGCAGGCTGAAATTAGAGGGTTAGAAATCAGAGTTAGTCAAATCTTCCTGCTCCTGTCCTTAAAATTTTTGCATTTTGCAGTGACAGCTTTGGTTTAGAGGGGAAAACACACAGCAGACAAATGGTTCAGAGATAGAGTGCTGAAGAGAAGCTGCATTAATCAGGGGCAAAGACAGCCTTTACAGAAAGCTGTAGGCTTCCAGATACAAAGGTGTTTCGTTATTGGTGCTGCAATATCTAGTTCAAAGAAGAAGCGGTGTCAAGAAAAGAATTGTTATTTCGAAGTAATAGAATCATCAACTGCCCACGGCACTGTGACCTGCTGTGCATGTGGTTGTGAGGAGAGCAGCAGCCCCAGGGTGCAGCCAGGGTGCAGGTGTGGCACCTGCTCATTGTGCCACAGAACACCTGTGCAATCCCTAATCTGACTCTAGAGTGGTCTCGCCAAGCCATTTTGGTCCAAGTGAAGTAACGTGCTGTCCTGTACACTCTCAACAAAGCAGCACAGCAATAGGAGATGTCAACAACCTTCCTCTGTGGCATCAACTTATGTTCCTATGACATAAAAAAAGAAAAGGCTAACAAAATGCACTGAAGTAATTGGTCCTGCTCAGGTGGAAACAATGACAGGCAAGTCTTCATGTGGATTGCTTGATGACAGACTTGGAAGGAAAACAGTGTAGAGTTCACACCAATGGAGAAAGGACAAGGGGAAAGTAATTTCGTGGAAACGTTATTGGTAGTTTTTAAATAAACCTTGCAGTATCTTCAAATCAAGGATGAATTTGAGGAGTTATTGGAAACACCCGTATAGCCAGGTCTTATGGACCTAAGTTTTTTAACTTGGAATATTTTTGGAAGCAGTTTGTCTTTACTTTTGTTTTGGGTACTGGTTTGGGGTTTTTTTTAGTTTTGAGGTGAGTGGTTATGTCTTGTTTTGTTTTGGGGGATGTTGGTTGTTTGGGGTTTTTTATGTGAGAATGCAGAATATGCTTTATCAGGAATAAAGTTGAAGACACAGTAAGGTCCTCAAACACTGTCCTTTTCTATTTATATTTGCTGTGTTTATCTTTTTCTTAGAGATTTACATTTTTAAGTGCAAAGTTCTTTTTGAAGTTACTTCAAAAATATATACGTGGCCTCACAGAAGTTCTGTAATATGTTGTGACATATATTACATCGTCTGCTTTGTCCTTCAATAATATTCTACCAAGGGCAGTAAAAATACAACATGAAATACACAGCCCTTCTGCACCACTGCAATAATTAAGCCCAGCAAAGTGGCTGCTAAGAATGTCCTACTTATGCCAGAGGCCAGTTTGGTTCCCAACAGCCTTAAAAAATTAAGAAGAGAAGGTGACAAAAAGGTGGATAAAAACATGCATGACTTCAGATGATAGGCCTGTCTCAACAGTCTGCTTTTGGCATTCTATGGTCTATCTTGCACCAGCTGACCTTTCTTCAAAAGGAGTCGGCTCTGGAGAGGGCATGCCAGAGGGGCAGCTCTGTCATTTTTTGAAAGGGTTATTGGAGGCCACTTCAGTGGGTGGAAAAATGAATGGGAAATTCAGAACCTGGCTTAATGGAATGATTTGTGTAACAATTACACTTAAGGCAATATTTCTGGGGAAAAAAAACAAACGCCAGAAGGAGTCTGGTATGATGAAATTCCATCATAAAATCGTACTTTGAAACAGAGCTTCTTTTCATGATTAACAGGATTTATCATTTTAGCCATAAGAATAGTTATTTCCTGTTTTTTTTCTTTATATATAAATTTCCACTTGACTATGTTGGTCCTTTAACTAGCATACCTATATCTTTATTCTTCAATTCTTTTTTACAGACCCCAGATAATTTTGTAAAATAATCTATACTTTAATTGCAAGTGAGTTTCCTGTTATGATTTTAATGTATGAACTGTCATTGGACTTTAAACTGCCAAGGGCAATACAAACATTATTCAATGACTACTGCAAATTATAAGAAACGACCCTTTTTCTGCATTTCCTTTAGAAAAAAAAAATCTGAATTTACTGAGTTCAGTTATTTTCTCTCTTTTCTGAAACCTACCATGACATGAACTCTTAAAACTGATTAAAGTATCATGGAAAAAGTAGTTTTTATTAAGAAAACTTTTTAATCAGGCCTAATATATGTTGTATGTGTGAAAAAATCAAGACATATTAAAGGTCCTGAATTTGACTAGATGTAGGAATAGTGAATATTTATCACATGAAATTTATAAAATATTACAGAAATAACTTTAAATTATTGCAACTAAAAATATAACTTTTTGACACTTTTTGTAGGTAAGGTAACTAAAGACTAAAATAAGACAGCAAATAAAAGACGTGCCTCAGACTGGGGGAAGGCTGCTATTGGATGAGCATCTGCATTTTGAAAACCCAGATCAAAGAAGAGCTGAGCACCATCACAACCATAATTAGTAGAAATTTAGTGTCCATATTTTATTGAAATGAGAATGCATAAGGTATTAAGAGTGAATTTTTGTGAAGCAAGCAAACATATTCAACATGTAGGAAACATAAAATACTCTCCAGTCTATGACTGACCATGGATGTGGAGAGAGATGTGTCCCTTTCTGCCAGACATTACTTGGTGCAATAGATGGATGAATTGCCCTTTGAAGCAATTTTGCCATTCCAATTCATTGAGATTACTTTAAAGAAATTAGTTTCATTGACTTATTGATGGCTATAATGAATGGAAGTATTAATCTTGTGAAGTTTAACAAAGGAAAATACAGAGTTTTGCAGCCAAAGAAAAATAGCACCACGCATCTGTACAGGCTGGGGACTGACTGGCTGGAAAACTGCCTTGCAGAATAAGGGAGCCTTGATAGACAACAAATTGTGCCTGAGCCAGATCTCTTGCAGTGAAGACCAAGAGCCTTCTGGGCTGCATTAGACAGGGCATTGCCAGCAGGTCAGAAGGAGTTGCCTTCACCTCTGTTGAGCACTGGAAAGATGCATCAGGAATGCTGTGTCCAGTGCTGGTCTCCCCATTATGAGGGAGACATGGACTTACTCAGGCAAGTCCCGTAAAGAACTAAAAAAATTGTTAAGGGCTTGCAGCATCTGTCTATTTAGCCTGGAGATAAGAAAGCTCAGGTAGATCTTACCCACTTCTGGGATGGGAGGGTTATAAAGACGAGAGAACCTGATTTGCCTCAGTGGTTCCCAGTGAAAGGACAAGAGATAATAGACACAAATTTAAATACTGGAAATTTCACTTGTTCATAAGTTGGTTTTTGGTTTTTGTTTTGTTTCGTTTTGTTTGTTTGGTTGGTTTTTTTTGTTTGTTTTTTTTTATTTGTTTGTTTGTTTTGTTTTTTGGGTGGGGTTGTTTTTTTTTTTTTTTACTTTGAGAGTGGTCAAGCATGGTGGAATTGTGAATATCTCGAAGAATAGAGATTTTGAGATATTCACAACCTACCTGGACACCACTCTGGGCAACCTGCTTTAGCTGTTCTGAGAATAGGTGTTAAAGGATTTCCAGATGTCCACACCAAGCTCAACAACTGAGATTTTGTGATTCTTTGATGAAGTCTCAGGAAAAAGGGAAGAGGACAAGCATAGAAGTACATTTTTTAACTTGCATTTGTCATTTGGGTTTGTACTGATTTCTCTGACAACAAACATCAAAAATATAGATATACAAGATTTAGATATCTACCCTAGCTTCTACCTGTAAATTACACAGAGAAATGAGCAGTTACCAATGTGCTGACCTACCTCAGATGCTTATCATAAAATAATATTTCTTGCTCTCTGGATGAGGGGTTTATTTCCCCTCCAGTGACTGCAATGCAAGCTTAGTGTCCAGTTTGTTCTGAGATATTTAAAAGTCAGGTATCAGAAAAATACTCAGTCAAGAAAAACTGTTCAAATATTCCATTTTGCATCTGCTGTAATACTTTTTTCATACTAAAAGATACCTAAGACATGCCCTATTCCAGTATATAGCGTATTAAAAAAGAATTTAAAGATTGGTATCTAATGGTTAAAATTCACAGACTGTT
Organism: Sterrhoptilus dennistouni; assembly: GCA_013397095.1. Classification (NCBI taxonomy): domain Eukaryota; kingdom Metazoa; phylum Chordata; class Aves; order Passeriformes; family Zosteropidae; genus Sterrhoptilus; species Sterrhoptilus dennistouni. The sequence continues at coordinate 254,615 of VWZU01006791.1, forward strand.
GATCTGAGAACTGTTCCATGAAGTTTATCTAAAGTCACAATGCACATCCTCCTAATTTAATCAGACATTAAATGCCGAAGTCATTCTGAGCATACCCTTAAAACTGGAGGTGTATTCATTATGCAGAGGCAAACATCTGTATTTGTGTGTAAATCCAGGGTCTGAATATTTGAACGTGACAACTGCGTGTACTGTGTTACACTAGAGGGAACAAGAGACAAAGAGGAGCCATGCAACAGTGGAAATCCCTCAAGGAATACTCTCTGATTCATCTGTCACATACTGAAGCCTTTTCAGAGGGTGCCAGACCTCTGGAGAGGGGATGCTGGAGGAGGAGTTCAGCCACAGTTTGAAATGATTCAGAGCTTGTTTGTTGCTGCTCAGCTCAATTCTGCTAACCTCGACTGCCCTCCCCAGTATTCCTGTGGCTCTCACCTCCAAGAGATTTTTCTGTCATCCAGCCACTCGTATGTCAGCCAGAGCCTGGAGACTATTAATTTTTTTTAATGCTAAACATGCCTGATTTAATGAATCATCAGTATAATACCACTGAATTCAATACCATTTGTGTTTAGCCTATTCTACCTTGTAGTCATCAATGTAGATATCTAAAAACACCCAAACAAGAGCCACAGGAGGATTTTTGAATGATTCCTATATCATCCCCATTTTCTGCTCTCTAGAGCAATTAGTCCTCTAAAGAGAACTAATTTTAAAATCTACATCTAGCAACAGCGTTGTTCTGGTTGATCTGACAATCAAGGTTGATCTGCAAGCAGAGTAAATAGGAAAGGGTGATAATATTGAACATCATTAGAAATGAAAGCCTAGAGGAAAAAAAATCAAAATCACAATGTGGTTTTTAAATGGAAAATAGCATGTGTTTGAAATGATTTAGTTGTTGGTTGTAAGCAAAAGAGAAACCTTTGAAAATGTAACTGAGACAATCAACAGTTGTGTTTCATTCTACCAAGAATAAATTAAATAACTTAAAGAGATGCAAACATTACATAAGTTTATTGTAGTTTGTTCCTGCTTTCAATTACAATGAAGTCAGTGCCCTTATTTTAGTATAACCGGTCTCAGACAGCAAGCTCAAGCCAACAGAAGGGTCTCTGTTTCTCATCTATTATTTTTAGTTGCATTTTAATTTTTTGTAAAACTTTTTTTTTTTCAAATCATTACTGCAGTTATTACTAGCTCTTCAGTTTAACTACAAGGGTTAATGCAAGTCTATGCATAAATACACACATATAGGCAGGTGTATGTGTATAAAGCATATATATTTGTAATATGTATCATGCAGCTGTTTGGTGGGGTTTTTTGTTTATGTCTACCAGGAGCAGATATTAGTGGGAAAAGAGAAGGGGGGATATGGAATGGTGGGAGGCATTTCCTTCCACACTTCACGCATTATCAGTTGCTGTAACTTACATGATCTGGCTAGACAAAAGTCTAGCTTACACATATATATATGGTTGCAAAAGTAAAATAATAAAATAAACTGTATCATTTTATTACAGATTTTTGTAGTAGCCTCTTAGCTGAAATCCTGAACCTCATTTAAGAGAGCCAGAAAAAGATGGGTTAGTACAAATTTCATTCCATTTACAAAACTTGCATTATAAGCAATAGCAGGAAATATTGTCATTCCCCTCCCCCTGCCCCTCTGTCTTGGATAAGACCTATTTTTGAGCTGTTCTCATTCAGAGAACGAGTTGCTCCTTTTGGCTTTGTTCCCGGAGTACTGCATACTTGGTGATGTGTGAGGCATTGCCTCCTGGGGAAAAGGGAGGAGGGGGACTGAATCACGGCACTTAATTCTTAATGATTGTTCTGTGTGGTCAAGAGGACACAGAGCAGGCAATGCTCTTTATTCTTTACTTACTGTTATAGCTATTGGCAGCCAGCCCTTTTAATTTAGTTATCAATACTCAATGCCCTTAATCTTTTACTTTAAAGCCAGTCAAAAATAAGTACTAGCCGAGAAGCATGTGCTAAACAGAAATATTGGTGGATAGATATGATTTAAGGCAGCACTGCTAAGGGCCTACCAGTGTGAATTCTGAGTAAGTTATTTAGTATTCTCTTGACAAATCTTGTTTCTTTATCAGGATAGTTGCTTTTCTGACAAAATATCTGACAACTAACAGTGTGTGGAAAAATTCATAGGTGTTGCTAATAGATGAGCTTTTCAGATCATCCCATCTTTCTCCCTGTTGATATAAGACACTCTTCTAAAGCACATTTTCTGTAAAAAATAGTTTGGTTTTCAGTATCCTGTGAAGTGGGATTTCTACATTTCAGAGATTACTAAAATATATCACTGACTGCGAAGTTTCTCTTTATATTTCTTGTCTTTGTTTTCTAATTACACCCCAGAGTACTGCATACTATAATCCCCTTATTTTCTAAAGAGTTGTACTATTGCAAGTTGGTATTATTCTTCCTTTCTATCACTTGTCCGTGGTTGTTTGAGCACTGAGTTCTTTGGAATATTTAAATGATTTGATAAGTAAAAATTGAAGTATTTATTCCTAATTCTTCTGTTCTCTGAAGAACTCCTTCCCATTTGCCAATCTGTTTCTAAGAATTAGTTCCTTCATTTGAATGAAGTATTCCAAATAAAGTGGCTTCATATGACAAGCCAATAATCATCTTTCTTTCCAATGATTTGCCCACTAGATTCTAAAAGTTAGTGCTGTGGGAGTTCACTTGGTTAATAATGAATCCAAGGCTTGGCTCATTTGTAGAACATGTGCACTGCAGAATAATGTTTAACCAACCACTTAATATATATGCATAAGAGAAAGTAGATGCACATTATTTAATTTATAGCTCTGATTTTATCCTGATCCTCTGCAGGAGCATGTAGGGATAAGCTCAGTTCGTCTGCTGAATGAATGTCCATTTTGGAGAGGCTTAAATAGCTCTTTGGATCCATTGATCAAATGGCTTTGCTTCAGTTGTCCACGCACAGATGTCAAATTTATGACTGATGTCTCAAGTATTCTTGCCTATTCTCCAGCCTCTTCTTCAGTAGAGTGTTCTTGAAGTCCTCCAAGATATCTACCAGTCCCATGACATATTCTCAGATACTCTAAAAAGGCATTTTAAATTGGAGGGCATTTTAAATGGGAAGGCAATACTGTGTTTAGACAGCTGATTGAAACTACAGTTTTTTAGTAGAGTGAGGTTTTGGATATGTAAGTCACATATAGGTACATAAATTTGATGTCTCAAACATGTGATGTAAATCTTATTGACCTCAATGTCTAAATCTGAATGAAAAGAATCTCATCTCCAGATGAAGTGATATTTTGCTTTCTCAACTCAAACATACTGTAGATATTAAGTAGAACAAGGGATGTTTAGAATAAAAGCATTTATCACCTCACCTTCTTTTTGTTGCCTTGTGTTCCATTACCAAAATTTGCAAATAAATTGTGCTTTTGTACATTGTGTCATTATTACAGGTACTATGTTTTGTTCTCTTGCTTGCATATTTTGTAAAAAAACTACCCTGTAGGCGAGGTCAAACATGACTACTGTGCTAGTTTAATAGTATAATCTGCCATAAACTGGGATGTAATTACTCTCCCATTGTTCCCCCTTTGTTTTTGTCAAAATAATGTCTTCACATTAAAGCCATGTTTTTTATAGCAATTCCATTAGCAGTATTGCAAATTATTTTTCTCTGACTTCTACCAGTATATTTATTTATTTGTCCATTTCTTTTCTGACAGCCAATTTTCTTTTCCCCTAATGAGTCCAGTACTGTCAGTCTAGAGCCATAAAGAACCTTATAGCATCATCACTCAGTGTTTGCTATAATCAGAAAAGCAGTATCCATCACACCAAAGGGAAATTTAGAGATTCCCATTAAAATTCTTGTATATCTTTAAAATAACATATGTCTGCATTCCTACTGGACTGACTTCAAACTGCAGAAGGATACACTAGTTTGCTATTAGATCACCTGTGGAAAGTTATCTCCAAACCACAAAGATTAGGAAGAAAATTCAGTGAATGTGTGGTGTTACAGAACCTGATTGTTCTCTCAGGAGAACATTTTCTAATTTCCATGGTTCAGTTGAATTTTCAAGGTATCTTGTCTGGTTCTTTTTGCCTTTGAATCCAGGCCATTAACAGTGACTCCAGCATCTTTGGGAGTACTTTAGCCATGCATTGAATCTTATGCCCTGTTTCATATACTTCTCTACTCCCACAGTGTAGCTAGTCTGTCCCAGCTGATTAACTAATGATGAAAGATGGAGTTCAAGGAAACACGTATTTAAAATCTTGTGTAAAGTGGTGTTTAAACACATGCTTCCCATTATATTCTTCAATTCACTTAAAAAAGGTCTTTATACTTAGCATATTTAAACAGCATAAGGATGTGTCAGACAGCTAGCTGCATCATGGGATAAAGAAAATACTGGAGTTTGTAGGTAGACATGAGGATTAACAACTTAGTTGTGCTTCAGTTTGTGTTCACTGATTTTTTTCCCCAGCATTAACACCTTTTTTTTCTACATTTCTGTTTTAAATGTCACAAGTATCAAATATGACCTCCAGCAGAACTTCTTTGGCAGACTGTCATTAACTGTTAGTCCCTCTTCAGAGAGAGGCAGCTAACTGGGCCTGTGACTGTCACCAGACAATTCTTTTTCAAGAAAGAGTCTTTGTATGATGTTTGTTTAAGTTTTTGTTTGTTTGTTTGTTTGGTTGGTTGGTTGGTTTTTTTTCTATTCAATATTTATCTAAGTTAGGATAATCATGGATGGCTTCTGTAAATACCATACAGACAAAATCAGTTTTAAACTGTCTGCACTGATTTTTCCTATTAAAGAATTTTTAAAATTTTACCTACTACCCTTTACAGAGAGTGAAAATGTACAGTTAGTCTAAAACTTTCTCACACACACAGTTCTTTTTGTCCTTCCTGCTTATATACCTCTGTGAATCTTCTGCAGCAGAAAAGTAAAAAAAAATGATGATAGCACACCCAAGAGAAGCTGAGAGAAGCTATTTTTTTTTATAGATACGCAAACATTTTCTTAGGAAAATGTTTCTTAAAATGGTTTAAATTTTTTAAAAGTATCCATTAACGAAAAAGAATGTCAGTCACCATAAAGTGTAATGGGGTAGTGACCTGTCAGCTTCAGTCTCTGTTGCCTTGGTTGCTCTGATTGAAAGGACTTTTGCATGCAGCAGCCAACCATGCTTTGGGAATCTCAGGGCCACCACAGACAGAGTTTGTAAATAACTGCTTCAGGGGCTGGCATTTATTGCAAGTGTAAGTCACAGTGGGAATTCTGCAGCTGGGCCTGCAGCTCCGTGTGCCTTGACCGCCCTCTAGTTAGGAGATGACTTCTTCCCCTTTTATAGAAAAGGGGATTTATTGACCCACAGTCCCAGGAATTCTGGCAAATATGTCATGGACAAACCATCAAACTTTCTCCTCCCCAAATGACTACTTTCCCACCTTTGACAGACTTCCTTATCACAGTGCCCAGGTCAAAACTTTGAGCTCTAAACAGCTGACAATAAACAGCTCCTTTTTAAATGCAGTTCAAATAATAGTGATTGTAAAGGTAAGTGTTTCTAAGAGAAGTGCTCGTTAAAGTCTGAGGGATATTTTAAATTAGGTAGTGCTTTCTTTAGCAGCAGCAAAAATCAGTATGGTTTGAAGCAGTTAGTATTTAATATGCTTGTTCACTGTGTTAATTTTCCCCAAGTCAATTTTTAAAGCTAAAATAATCTCCCTTTGGCTTTGTATAGCCAGCATTATAACCATAGTAATTTTTAAATTAAGCTCCCTTATTATCTATGTGTATGTGAAGTAGGTGATATTACACAAAAAGCATGGGCTGCATTAGCTTGATACAAATGCATATTTAAGAGCTTAACAAGCCTGCAAGAAAAATAATGGTCTCGATAAACATTAGAATGGCTCACTTGTAAGCCTTTTTGTTTAGTTGCACTTTCCTACTTGCACATTCAAATGAGTGATGAAATGCACTGAGTAAATAAATAAAGCCTATTATAATGTCCCAATAGAAGGGAAAAGTTGATTTTAGTTACACTAACAAGTTTAAAAACTCTTGAATTATTAGATTTGCTGTGAATTAAAACACACAATGCCTAGTAAAAAAAAATGTGGGAGATTCTGTTAAACAAATTAAGATCTGGTATGGTACATAAATGCATCTATACTTATATAAGAAGCATCCCTCTAAACATCCTAACTGTATTGCTGATTATGAAATGTAGAGTCCTACTGTGTATATATAATTTTGTCTGGACTTGTTTTATAGTCGGTAATTGAATAGCAGAGTGATGGACTTATTGCAAGTGTGAGAAAGTGCTAAGCAAAACAGAAATTATAATGAAATTTGAGATGTCAGTGACAATTAGCTGTGTTATGAATATTCATTTCATATTCATTCTGGATAGTGCCATTTTTCACTATATTTAATAACTGAATAGTGTTTCAAGAAATAGAGATATAAATAATAGTCATGTGATAATTAACATGTTTTTTTCTGAGCGTTGTAGCACTTGTCAAGTGCCATGTGGGTTGGAGCAATGAGTAGAAAGTTAATTTTCAGGCATGGCCAGTTTTGTGTGTTTAGCAGAACCATTTGACTTTCTTGCAGAATTGCTAATTTACAAGAAGATAAAAATCTGCTTGTGAGGGGTTTTACTTAGGCTGAAGTCTCATTAGAAAGACTAAGTGCTACACTAGAATTGCAGAAATCTAAATCAGGACCCCACATGAGAAGTGAAAAGAAATGGAGTTACAGTGAAGCAATGCCCCCAAATAACCATCAGCTCTAACTAATTCTGGGAAATGTGCTTCACTATCCTGCCTTCAGACTGGTACATGCATATTGACAGAAAACTGAGTATGTGCTTAAATGCTCTTTTTTCAGTCAGGATGAAGGGATCCATGAAAATGAAAGGGGGAATATTCACTGAGCAAGATGTAGTCTTTGGATATGAGATTTTAATCTATTTTTAATACATTTTAACATTATTATTGTTCTGCTAGTATCACCTACAAAGGTATAACCTCCCAATGTTGTCCTAAAAAGCACTCATGCACACTCATATTTATGAAGTCTGTTGAGTCTTTCATTCAGTACCAATATGTGAAGCCACACAGTCCATGGAACAATAATGGGATCATCCCTGAATCTCATGGTTTCCAAAGAAAATTATTTAGCTGAAACCACAAAGACCCTCAGAGTAAAAGCATAATAGAAATTTTCCTTTTAGATTACAAAGCAATGCGAAAGAGCAGAACATTTGTTGAATTAGTTCTAGAGAACCTCTTTTATGTAAGCCTAGTATGAAAATAAGTAAGACAAATGTATTACTGCCACTCCTTCTGCATCTCACAGGCACCTGTCTTTTATTCAGTAAAAGTACCAAGCTTCATCTAGCATGTGAGGGAATTGGAAACAGCTTTGAAATTACTTTGTTACAGAATGGCTAGTAAAAAGGTGATAATTCATATGTTTGTTGATTATTTCCATAGTCTTTATTAATTAGAACTCAAAATTAGGTTTTATAGTTTATCCAAGCATATCAGTTTTCATTGTTTGAAAGAGAAATGGAAAACCTAAAAAAAAAAAAAAAAGAAAAAAAAAGAGAGAAAACTATAGCAGCAGCAGGGAGACCATACCTGTTTTGGGAACATGTTCTTGCTTTGCAGTGTGAAAAAAATTAAAAAAGCGAAGTGCACTAGAAGTGAAACTGCACCTGGTTAAGAATAGTGAAAGAATAGCGTCATTAGAGCCCCTCCAATACTGCGCTGAGCATCTCAGGATGCTTCACAGCCCTGGAGTATTCTGGAACCTTGTCTATGAGACAGATGCCTCAAAAGAACTTGCCTGTCCTGAAAAAGTTTAATGTCACCACACTCTTGAGAGTAAATATGCAAAATCTTGTCAGCGTGTACCTTGGGAAAATCATGTGCAGCAGATTTTGTTTTCCTGGCTATAGCTTCTGACCACAAGCTATTCATAAAGAAAGTATTCCCTCAGAATATTGAAATTGTGTTGCTTCCTCCAGTGAAACAACAAAGCTGATTTGCCTATAAAACTGGATTTTTTAAATAGTGAGGACATTATGCAAAATTTCAGTTGTAGAAAATAGACTAAGATTGCAGGATCATAAGGCAGTTGGCTTTCATTTAACTGGAAGAGTAAATTGAGTCGTGTAATGAAGGGTATCAGTTTTGAAGAGGCAAGGTAAGGTAAGGTAAAATTTATTAGTTACTCATACAGGCAACAGAACTCAGATTAATATTTGACTTGGATGTGAAAGAGACCTGAAAGTCCTTTGTCTTTCATATCCAGAAATGTTCTTGAACATGTATGAGAGCTAGAAGACATTGCAGAAAAGCTCAAAACTGGATAAATAACTAATACAAGTGAGACACTAAGGTTAAACAGGGAAACTGCAAAGGATGTAAAGCCTCACTTCTTGTAGAATAAAATGAAGATTTCCAGGAGTCAAACTGATATGAAACTTTTATGGGGTATTAAGTTTGACAATGTGCTTATTGACCATGCTATTACAAAATTAAATAAGGAAAACTGAAAAAACACACATTTCTAACCACATTAAAAGTACTACAACTTTTGCCCTCCAATTAAATTACTTTGGTCTTGATTTCAGTAGAGTAATGCTGAATAACAATGGTAATATGTCTCCAAGTTTCAATGTCCAGACAGAAAGCTTTATGTGCACAAATTATTCTGAGAGAGGAAGTTAAACTGTAGTGGGCACTATATCCTTATTAGAATCAGTGGTGGCTAATCAATACGAGAGCATATTGGAAAGATTAAGGAAAGAACTTAAAAGTGTCTAAATCTTGCTTTCAATTATACCCTCATAAATGCAGAAATGTTTCCATCCTTGATTTTTTGGTTTAAACTACTTAGCTAATCTTTGTTACATTTATCCATTTCTAGATGTAATAAATCTTATTTCCCACTTTGCTAGTTGTCTTTTCCCAAGGCTAAAACAAATATTATTTTAATCTAGTTTATCTTACCCAAAGCCTTGCCAACAGCATTTGTCTTTTTTTTTCTTTTAACGCAAAGTTAATAGTCTTGTTATAATAGTTTACTCTAACTCCTCAGGAGTACACTCAATTCTTAAGATTTTTTTTATTAACTCCATCACTTCTGCATCGGACCTTCCAATGAATATGAGTAGTTGTGATAAGTTAAATGTTACTGGCCCTTGGAAGCACCAGAAGATGTTGTGGAACTTTACTGTGCTGTATTCCTTTATTCTTTTTAAAGAATACAATTTGTGTTCCTTAAACACTGGCTTTTCTCATTGCCTGTACGGTGTAAAGAAGTTGTGTGGGTTTGTTTTGGTTTTTTAATTTGCTAGTCAAATAAAAAAAATGAAGACACAAGGACAACTGAAACAGAATCATTAATTTGATTGCCATTGTATTATTCTTATTTGAGAGGGGAAAAAAATTGTTTACTTGGTGTTTTTGCTTTGAAGTGTGGAGTAAATCTAGACAAGAAATCCAAATTACTTATCATAGTATTTTTGGTCTCTTCTGGATTGTATTTCTGAGTGAAACTCATTTAAAAAGTTGCCTAACTCCACTGTTGACCATGTACTTAGATCCTTTTTTGGCACTCAGTGTTTCTATAAATAGAAAAGTTGTGCACATTCAGAGCTCTACTAAATCAGGGATGAGATTGTGCCTTGTGTCTGCCCCTTGACTGAATGCTCGAGGAAGCAGGAGTTCCTTGTACCCTTTTGTCTGATTCACTGCAAGCCCATGCAAAGCCAGATGCAGTCTAGCCCAGATTTATCATCTGTCCTTCATGTACCAGGGGGCAGTACTAGGAAAGAATAACAGATGTAGCCTTGTGGATAGTATCAAGTGGGAAATAACTCTGAGAAATGTTTTGCATTTAACTAAAATGTTAAAAGAATCAGTTGAATGACTGTCATGCAGAAGGTCATTCAATCCTTGGAGAAAGAAGGGAAAATGTCCTGTGCTGTGTCTGGAGATAGCTGAGGTACAGATGGTACTTAAAGCAAGCTCTATGACCTAGAGCTCAAAGTCTAGATTAAACCTGACTCCGAGACCTAAATATTTTCTGTTCAGTCTAACAGGGCTGTGTCACTTGCAAGATGGAATGTATGTGTTTTAGACTCCAGGAGAGCCCTATACGAGATACTGCCACAGACAGTGCATGCCACCTATCTTTCTTCCTGTGCATATCTAATAAACCCAGTTGTCTAAAAATTTAAAATTATTCTTATATGCCAAAATATAATATTTTCTCTTATCTGGATATATGTGGGAAATGGAGGCTTACAAATTTTTTCAAGCCTGTGAGGACATTTTAAGGACAGAGTGGAACTACAGTTGTGCATTAAGAGAAATATAAAGCTTTTCTCCAATTTCATCTGATAGTCTATGGATTGGGAATAAGGTCTGGTGGTGGTTCAGCTGACAGTGACTGGTATCCCTAGCACCCTACTATGTCAGAAGGAGCAATTGGTACAACAGCGAGGGAGAGAGAGGGGTTGAGGGATTGGCTGCATAGTGCTTATTTTCCAGCTTAAACCATGGCAGGCTGATAGAGGGAAAAAGCACCATGGAAACTCTGCCCATGGAGGAAGCTCAGGTGCACTGTCTACAGGAGCAGTGAATCAGGTGCCATACCAGAAATGTCAGCCTGAAATGTTACAGTACAAAATGCTGCAGAGCCAAAGCTCAGGAGGTTGCCTTTGAGCAGCGTAAGAACAACAACAACAAAGCTGTGTGGTCAAAATCTCAGTGCTGTATACAGGGACCTGTACACTTAACAGCTGACACTGTCAGGCTGGCAAGGCAGAAATCATAAATGGTCATTGCAGTAATCAAATTTCCACATGACTAGGCACAACCACAGTATCCTGTACCAATATAAAACACCACCAAAAAACTGGTTTTTTCTTACTTCTTTTCTGTTTACATCATCTCTTAATTTTTCTCTGTGCTTACAAGATTAGTGTTCTTTTTATCTTTGGTCACTTTGCTAATGGCATCTCACAGTTTGCATTACAGAAAGCTGGTGCTATTAAAATTTGCATTATTTTGCATATTCATCTCCAGTCTATTTCTCCCACAATTTCATTTTCATATTGTTTTTCTACACCTTCTGTGTGCAACTGTGAAGATTTTGCTGTTTCTTAAGTGTATATGACCTTTCCAGAGAAATTATAGTACAATCAAAATAGTTAATGTTTTTAAGAGATATTCCAGTGTGCAAAATTCCAAAACATCAAAGACTGATCAAATGAAAATTCACCAGAAAATTTTTTCTTTTTTTACAATAGACATTTTTTTCTATATTGACAATTTGCCAAGACTTTTTGCAAATTGTGGACTAAAACTAGTAATTAACGGAGTATGCACTAGACAGCTTGCATTTTTTCAATTAGAAAAATAGTCTGACCAAGTCAGAAAGAGCAATACAGAATGAAAGGAGTAAACAAGCCAAGAAAAGTGTTAGAAGGTACAGGCTCATTATGAAGAATAAAGATTGTCAGGATACTTTTATTGCTAACTATGATGCTTTGATAGAAATTGTGTTGCACAAATATTTTTTTCATACATTAGACCATGACATCAAGAAAACCAAAGTAGGTCCCATGGAAAATACTTTATTTAATTTTTAAAAGAAATTATAAATTTTATACTGGATAATATAAAAGTTATAATTTGGTAGACATGAATTGGTTATGTAAGTATAATACTGTTTAATATTTAGTTTTGAATGGAGCATCTCCCATACAAAGGAAAGAAGAAACCGTCCATCAAATTGTGTGTGCTTATGCAACAGACATTTTGATAACTCTTCTTTCTGCTCACCTTATGTGCACTGAAATAGTGATGAGAGATAATAAAATTTCAAAAATTAAGACTGCAGTAAAAAAATTAAGAAGGAGCTCTCTGGCCAGGAACATGCACAGCTGGAGGAAATCTATCAAAAGGCTCCATGGCAGCTGTCATTTCTCATTTTAGCACCATTTAGTCAAAGTGCCAGTGAAATGTCAGGGCCGCCATTTTCTAACTCAGGACCTGGAGCATGGAAATGAAAGTTCTTTTATTCTCCTTGTATCCATGATCTGGGACAGGGAGAGAGACAGACATGGAAATGTTTATCTGTCTTTCCTACTCACTTACTCCAATGGGAGCTATAGGAACAATACAAGTATTTACATCTTTAGCTTGATTAGAGACGGACAAATCTTAAGATACCTGAGCGAACATAGTCCCCCTTTCTTACTATGGCTGTACAACACTCTGTGGTCTTTGCAGAAGCCTTTTGGTAGAACTACAGATGTTACAGACACAAATATAATCAACCACGTGTGTCCATACAATGCATTACCCACAGGACTGGATACTAAAGTGCTGAAGCTCATTTCCAGCTTCAGATGCATTGTGGCATCAGTGGAAGAGACATCTTTTCAGCAGTCCCTGTGAGATCTCTCTGCCTGCTTAGAGGCTGGTTGAAGCTGTGCCATCGCAATGCTGAGCCAGAGGCATGTTGTTTGCTGTGACCTGGTGAATTTTGGCCATGAGCTCATCCTCTGCCACAGCTGAAGTGAAGCAGAGAAAAAGAAGACAAGGTCTATGTATGAGGTGTGCATTCAAATCTGGATCCTTCTTCCATGACAAGGCATCTGCCATGAAATTCTGTTTTCTGATAACAAAGGAAAGTGAAAGGGAAGGACAAAAAGAAAGAGGGCCAGGATGCAAAGCAGAGAGAGATGCACTTCATCCCTCAATAGTCTTCCAGACCAGGGGCTGGTCATCACAATTTTCAGTCCTTCTGCTCCTTCACAGTTGTGCTGGCAATCCTCAAAATTAGATTTGATTAATGGAAGCTCGTTATCTCAGGCATAATTCTTCTCAGTGATGTGAGTTATCCAGAGAAGCAGGTACAGGTTAGAGTATCTGGTTTTACACTAAAAGAGTGAGTATAGGATAAAAGCTACAGTGAATACCCATTTTTCAAAAGCTGGTTGTGTGTCAGGCATCCATAAAAGTCAAGCCCTCTTTTGGGTAAGTGCCATTATGGCAGCTACAAACCAGAAATCCCCCTCCTGAACCCTCTTTAGAGCGTGGTAAATTCTGAAAACCATTGCACCTGTGCTAGAAGGCGCTGCCAGCTTGTGATGTCATCAGTCTCCTTGGAGTCTATGTGCAATTCAGTGTTGCCCAGTTACCCCAGGAACTCCACACTCTGTTGGTCAAAGCAGCATTTCTCCTGATCAGCACAGCCAGCGCTGCTGCAAGTCATTGAAAATGCTGTTAATAAATATCTCTCAAGGGGTGCAGAACACCAGGATGCCATAAAGGTATACCATAGCATAGCTATGAAGCAAGTCCCTAAGAATAGAATTTACAGGATACTGGAATTCTGCAGAGACTGAGTGGCATCAGGGGATGCTCATACTGGCTGGCCCCTTATAGATCCTCCGGAGAAGGCAGCAGAGCCCATTGCAGATGTTCAGAGCACCTCAGAATAAGTGGCAAGGAGGGTTGCTTCTTCATTCTGATGTCCTTCTGCTTCCTGTAATCCATTCAGAGGCAGAGTCCCATGTTTCTTTGTGAAAAAGTGCCATATGGAAGCTCCCAACAGGGGAGTCAGAGGAGAAGAAGAACCACTACACGAGATTGTTCTTAAGGTGCTCATCAAGGGCTTCTGACTGAGATTCTGAGCAAGCAGAGGTGGTCCCAGAGAGCACCTCCTCCTGAGGGGGGGGAGTCACAGGTGACAGTCTCTCATACAATTAGAATGGTGAAAGGTGTTTTTCTATTAGACGTGGGAAATGTGGGAAGCAGCATTCCCACATTTCTCTAATCCCAACTTTTCTAATTCCTAACATGAATTAGCACATATGGCTATGTCTGTGTGTGCATGTAGCTTACCAATATGTCTCCCTCAAACTAGAGATTCTGATGTGACTAAAATGTTTGTTACTTGGGTCAATCCACTACTTCATTACATTAAAAAGGCTTAATCTAGATATGCACATTAAATCCCTTTAAAAACCTAAAATTGCCATAAAGAAACCTGAGTGGCCTTTTTGGGATACCACATACTATGTATGGTAGATATATATAACCTATAGAAATGAGGCTATCACCTCAGCTATAAATGCAATCTGAATGAAATGCAGGGAAAAAAAGTAGGAAATGATGCAGAAATGAATGATAACAGAGGCCTGTTAATATAATAATATTATACCTCCTTGGTCAGTATGCCTAATATTCCTCCCAGAAAATCCGTATTTATGATGTAAGATACAGACTGGAAGTAACCATGTGTAAAAACATCATCTTAAAAAGTACCATTGAGTTGGAACATCAAATGTACCCGTTGTAATGTCTAACACCCACAGCACTGATTACAACCTATCATGGCCACGTTGTATGTGCCTTTCAGTCTTCCTGGCAGCTTGTTCTGTTTGAGGGGTGATTTGGAAAGGGAGCATTTTCTGAAAAAGACAAAGACAAATTGTTCCAATGATGGGCCAGTGGAAAAAATGGAAATGCATGAACATGATGACAAATATGATGTTTGGCTTTGCTTCAGTCACTTCAATACAACAGTATGTAGCATGCTCAGAACTGCCAGCTTCTGAAAGAATGGAGATTTCAGCATTGTCACAGTATTTAAAAATAAGACATCTGACAGCAAACAAAAAAAATCACCCAAAAAAACAAGAACCAAAAACCTCAATATTTTTCATTCTTGGTGGATCAACAAGATTTGATTACTTAAACTGGCACTGGCAACACAAATGTCCTTCAGGTATTTTCTCTGGTGTGTCTATGTATGGCATTCATGTAAGGTATGTGCCATTCCAGTTTATCCTGTCTCACACTGTAGAAAAGTTTCTAAATTTTTACAGACTGAAGCAGCTGCTGAATTGAAAACAATGTCTTTTTTAAAGAACAATGTTTTGTGGCATAGAAGGAAAATATAGTTGATGTCATATGCATGGAAAATAGTTATATAGCAGTTCAACTCAGTGAGTAAACTTAGACCAAAAACTCTCATTTAAAGTTTCTTTTAAAGACTGTTTCCTTTTTTGGAAGAAGGTGCAAGTGAAATATTTCAACTAACAGGCAAAAATTGCTGTCTTTAGGTGATAAGACAGTAAATTCTTCTGTACATATATACTACTACCCAAATAGTAACACACATAAGTAGTAACCTGATTACATGTATTAAAAAACATCTCTTCCAGAAGTACTACCAAGTCTTTGTGCTTAGCAAATCCAAAGAAGCATTGAAATGATCATTCATATTCCTATTTCACGGGATTAATTTCTTGTAGTAAGACTAGTAATTAACTTCACTAAAGGTTATGGGATATATTCTTAACTGTATTTATTATTTTGCCATGACAAGAGTTCTTTCCAATAGAAATGCCTCTTTTGAACATAAAGATAACACAAAGACTTTAAAGTCTTTTAAGCTTAAGCTGTAAACATTTTATCCAGTTTTATCCACTGTAAATCAAAATGTTCTCAGTGCTGGCCAAGAAAGTGAAGCATTGTTAGCTCATTAAATAAAAAGGGCTGAAGGCCAACACTTCTCTTCATCATTAAACTTTATTTGGAACATGTTGAATAGATGGTGAATGACTTGTGAATCCTCTTTAAAATTAAAAATTATCTTCTTGAACCTTGGTATCAGCTGTTGTTTTTCCTATTAATATAAAAAAGGCAACACAGGTTAATATAGAAATAATTTAAAATTAACAGCAACTGTTATTTCAGCTTTTGTACACATAAGACATGAGATATTACTTGTCTCCAAAACTTTCCATTTCAAATCTGTGGGAAGCAATATGTCAGGTATAAAAAAGAAGAAAGGAGAGAAGTAAAAGCTAAGAAGACCACCTAGCTTAGTAGAGTTCAGTTAATGTTAGTAAAATAATAATTATATTATGAAACTTACAGTACTCTGCATATAGCTGGCTGGTCCCTGGGAAGATGAGAATCATAGTCCTCATGGAAAATGAAAATCCAGTAAAATCTTCTGCTTAAGGTTATGATGCTTAGCCCAATTCAAATATAGCAGACCTTCAGACCTGATAAAATCAACTACTTTGAGTCCTGTATATTCAAATCTCTGCAGAAAGTGATCATTATGTTTTGCTTATTATTAAAGCATCAAGACAAACAACTTCTAATCACTAAGTTTTCCTATCATAAAACATCTAGTCATTAGCCTTGTAATTGTCTTTCCCAGTACTTACTGTGAGATTGTACCAGATTCAGTACAGGTATACATTGCTCCTGAAAAGGAGGCTCTTCTGGGCCTGCCTGGAAATTCCTGTCCATCTCTTGCAACTAGCAACTGTGTGTATAAATCAGTTGAGCTCACTGCTCTGACAGAAAGTCTTTTTTCCCTTTTTTTTAATGAGTTAATTTTCTATCAGATCATTGAGCTGTTCCACTTACTTCTTTGATTGCACCATAATTAGATTTGAAACAAGTGGATAAGCAACTGTGTGTGGTGCAAGAAAGCTGGAGAAGAACTGAATGGACTAAGAGTGAACTATGGCATAGAGTATAATAATAAATACACCTTTATTTCTATATCTGGAAAGTTTACTAATCAAAGTGAAAGAGTTAGCAGATTAACACTAGCTTTACTATTGCAAACAATTGCCCTATTTCATAATTTTGTTTTATTTTACATGTGACCTCTTTTGTTTGAAGATAGTGAGGGATCAGTCACTTCAAATTATGGTAACAAGGCAAAATACTGCAACAAATATTTACCATACCATTGATCTGTTTGGATTTCCTTTCAATAACACTGAAAACCAAACTACATTATGGAAGAACAAAGATAATGTTTTTGTTACAGGATCCCATATAAATCCTACTGGCAATATCTACCCTGTGCAGCAAAGTTCAGTGTTACTTTCCATGGTGTTACTAGTTTGTCTCAAAAATGTCTTAGGTTTCACCCTATCCCTTTCACTGGTCACAAGTAGCCCCTAAGTTTGTACTCTGAAATCAGGTACAAAGTTTTACTGGCTTTGTTCCATGCCAAAAATCTTGTGATTTCCATTCACATAAACCACTTTTTGGTGAATCAGCCTCATGATGACTTTGACTGTGTAATGATGTGGTGTTTCAACC
Source organism: Sterrhoptilus dennistouni (assembly GCA_013397095.1). Classification (NCBI taxonomy): domain Eukaryota; kingdom Metazoa; phylum Chordata; class Aves; order Passeriformes; family Zosteropidae; genus Sterrhoptilus; species Sterrhoptilus dennistouni. Next base: position 271,833 of record VWZU01006791.1, read on the forward strand.
CAGATTTACCAGTCAACTGTTTTTCAGAAAGGAAAATAATAATATTGGTGATATTATTATCATCATAATCATCATAATCAACAACAGCATTATTATTATTAATAATAATAACAACAACAACAACAACCATGGCCACCGGACTTCCTTTTAAGGGCTAATGGTTAGGAACCAAGCAGATGTGTCAGTTCTCACTGTAGAGCCATTAGTCTTCAAGCAAACTGAAACCATCACATATGTTTGGATTATTAAAGGATTTAATGTTACCTTGTCCATGACTCGTTTCAGATGTTTTAATTCTGTATTTCCATAATAAACTAGGCAGACTTAACAATTTCTTTAGTACTGGGGATAGGGAAATTGCTTTCATTTCCAGTCATAGTTTAACCCAGTTCCCTCCTTTTGTTGATGTTAATTTCCATTGTAGGGACAAGTATAAAAATGTTCATGCTTTGTTTCTGTCTTCTCAGAATGGTAACTGTCTTAGATCAAAATTATCGTGATTTGCACATATCAGTACACATTGGAAGGATTCAGTACAGGATCTCAAGAGCTTGCAGAGACTGCACTTTCAAAGTTCAGATCCCTGGAAAAGTGAGACCTGGCAATGAAGATGATTGTCTACTGACAACATTCACACAGTAGCTATCAGCTTACATTACATTTTTGCACATAAAATCATTAATCTGTACTTTGCAAATGGGAATTTAAATTATATTTTCTAGTGATATAAATCAGGCATCTTTGAAATTAACAAAATAAGTTTTAATTATTTAAAATGCTGTATTATGCACAGTATCAAGTAATGCAAAGGATGAATTGACTAGTTCAATTTTCTTTCATTTCTTTAAAATTTGTCTCAGGGTAACATTACATGCTACATATAGTCTGGCTTTCTATTTTTATGGATCCTCTTACAGTGCCATCTCTTTTGGTCTAAACAAAGATGAGGAATATGTAATTGCTGCTGAAGATATATACATATCTTCATTTTAAATTTCCCTCTTATTTTGTTGCATGTTTTTATAAGTAATAAAGATATTTTCTTGACTTGTTTTTCAACACACAAGGCTAGGGAAAAATAATGGTTTAATCATCTTAGAAAAAAACAAGAGTAGTAACAATATTTATAAATATATTAAAGGAGGAAAATGTTTGGAAAAGATCTATTAAAATATATTTCCCTTGGGAAATACAATATCAGCTTGCATGATTAATTTACAGTGTCTCAAGGATTCACTGAAACCCATCTTAAACTTCTTTATGTGATCAATTCTGTTTTACTGCTCTGAGATTTATGCAATAAAGGAAATAAATTTTTGATTGATTTGGTTGATTTATCTCATGGTTCCACTTGTGTGACAAAGCATGAAAGAAGCAATAAAGAGAGATGAAATCCAGTGATGTACAGAAAAAAATTATTATATCCTAATGTTGTTTAGATTTGTGAAGATAATTTAGATTTTTGTGTGTGTGTTTTCTTAATATATCAGGAACACCAAAAAAGTTCTTCAAATCAAATAATTATTTTTGCCTTCAAACTTGAATATGATGCGTGTATATAATTCCAATGGTTTAGAAAGTTCAAAAATTCTGCCTTTTGAATGGAAACTGAAATTTTCTGTTTAGGCCATGAGTAGACAGTGGAATGGAAATACATTATAATCTTCACAAGTGTTGTTCAAAGTGCCTGAAAATGTCATGGCAATATGATCACTAAGAATAACATAGTTGCCTACTTTATACAGAAATAACAGTAGGTTTTTTTAATTCTGCCAGAAAAAAAAATAACCAAGAATAAGTGGGGATAATCCTTGTCTAAGATAGAAACCAAAATTAATTTCAGATAACATGAAAGTCTGAGAAAGACACTGTACAAGAAGAATATTTGGAAGGCTTATTTTATAGAATGAATGCATTTTCTCAATTAAATTAATTTGAAAAAGGAATGTTTGTAACGGATTTTTCCTGAATTTTCAATCAACACTAGTGGCAATAGGCACTGTAGTCACTTTTTGTGGATACTAAAAAAATTCTTAATATTGACATATCCTTAGGTGACTTTCAATAATTTTACTGATGTCAAAATTGTATGTACTCCTCTGTCAGTAGAAGGTTTTGTAGATCTGAATCCTACAGTATATAGCACATGACAATACATTTGTACAGAACCTTTCCCCATTTACAGCCAAAGACAGGATCAACAAAAATGATAAAACTTGAGACATGATTAGAAAGCTCAGCACACAGGTCCTCAAGAATTCTTGTACCTCATGGTACAAGAATCAATGGATTCTACCACATCTTCTCTGGATGCCATCTTGGCATCTCATTCACTCATTACTTGCCTACAACTGAAGGTTGGCTGATTTTTTATTAGGAGTAAGGAATTTTGGCCCAAGTTATTCTGATGCTCATGAGGGGTCATAGAAACATAGAATCATTTAAGGTGAAAAAGATCTTTGAATCCAATCATAAGCCAGAACAGCCAAGTCCACCACTAAACCATGTCTTTAAGTGCTACATCTACACATAATTTAAATGTCTCCAGGACTGGTGACTGAACCATTTCCCTGGGCAGCCTCTTCCAATGCCTGAAAACCCATCTGGTGAAGAAGTTTTTCCCAATACCCAGTATAAACCTCCCCTGATGCAACTTAAAGCCATTTCTTCTTGTTCTGTCAGTTATTATTTAGAAGAGACTGACCCCCCACCATATTCAAAACCACTAAGAAATTTTTGGTGCACCTGATGTCGTGATAGCTACTCACCACAAAAAAATTCCTTAAATTTCACCTTTCTTCTTTACAAGATGAAAATAAATGGATTAATGTGCCTCTGAAAAAAAGATAATAAGTTTTTAAAGCATGAGGGAAGGTTTTAAATTTGAACTTTTTCTCCTTTTTAAGATTTTTTAAGCTTGTCTTAGTGTCAGTCAGTCATGCACTTTTTATGACTTTAATTTTTCATAAGGAGTTATATGATTTCCACTTGCTTCCCTGCAACTTACTATGGGTGGATGCAGTGGCTGGAGTAAAGGTGTTTTTCAGGGTCATAGGTTGTTTCTCAGTCATCTCCTATATGTCCTGTTGAGTGGGGATATTTGATACACTTCATGGGCATTAAACCAATGGGCAGCACTGGGCCCAAATTAGCTCTAGAAATAAATTGGAGGTTGACTGTGTCATGGTACAAGGTAGGCCTCAGTGAGAGGGTAAGATGTGTGAAGCTGCTGGTGCCACACATGAACTCCTTCTTGTGCTCCTGGGGTGGACCACAGACAGGCAGTACTTTACTTCAGGCAGATGTATAAGACAAAACAATACTCATCTCCTTTTGTGCAGTATCACCCATCGTTGGTTGATGTTGCATTCCAAAATATCATTTTAGATGCTACACACAGTCCAGTGGAAAGGAGTAGATGTTAAGGAATTTTAAAATATATTTGTTTGAAAAGACAGAACAAGAAATTGACAGCATTTCGTTTATTGTCCCTTTCCTTTGTATTTTCATGTACTCATTTTCATGAGTACATGTAATACACAAAAGGTACAAAAATTATATATTATTTTTAGATCTAAAAAATATCAGGGTCATACTAGCAATATTACAGAGTATGCATTACTGCAGTCCTCAGATGGTTTGATAAATTTATGAAAGTTTCTATCATTCTTGTTGTCACATCTCAATGTTTCCAGAACATCTTATAGAGCTTCTTGAGAGCATCTGGCTGAGCTCTAAGGGAAGGTCTGACCTTAGGCATTAGTCAGCATGCCTACAGTGCAACTTTGCTACAAAAAGCATCTGCAAAGTGGCTTTGCTGATTTCTGCTCTGTGTCCTACAGCAATTACAAATCAACTTAACTTTGTTAAGAAAAGAAAACTAGGTCTCCTTCAGAATTAATTATTTGCGTAAAACATCTTTGGTGGCGACATCCTTCACAGACAACATGGAGAGGAGACTGGTGAAGGGTGAGGATGAAGAGTTGTGCAGTAGGAAATCTGTTCCCTCATGTGAAAAGCCTGTGAGCATTCCTCGTCCCTGGAGTAGAAATTCATTAATCTTGAATTTATGATGCTGTATTTATTGTATTTCCACTGGAAGGCACCTGAGTGATATTTACTGAATAGATGTTCTATTATGCCAAAGCATTCAAAATGTCCAGGATCATTTTCAAAAGCAATTTAAAGACCATGGCGGGCTAGAGCCCATTCAGCGTTATCCACTCTGAGTTCTTTTTGATAATTCCTGAGGAATATTGCCCATGATTGATACTGAGGCGAGTGTTTCCTCACAGTGAGGTCAAAAAGCGAGCTCAAAACTGGTTGTCAATACATTTAGTGTAGTGAATAAGACACACATGTTAAAGGAAACAGATTATCGGAGACAGCATACAGGGAAATAGGCTTTCTTGAATGGAACTATGTTCTACTTGAATACTCTGGTGAAATATATTTGTGTTTATGGTGTTCCTGTCTTATTGATGAGTCTTAAATCCAAGATGGTGTTCAATACATGGTGTGTCTAGTATCTTTGTCCCTGTAATTTTATAAACAACATATTTTTCCCAGTAATGTTGCTCAGAGGCATATAATTTCACTTCTGCATGTGCCCCAAGGTCTCCCTACTGTGGCAAAGTGGAGCAATTTAGTGCTGCCTTGAGGTTGAGTGTGTTCGATATCCAAGTGCAAGATCCCTCACTTAATTCTGAACTGATCCTGTGCATGTTGGTACTCTGGGCTTCTGCACAAAACACTGGTTCCAAAAGTCTTTTTCTCAAAAACTAGAATAGGAGAAGAATGCACCAGTCATGTTTTTGCAACAATACCACAGAGGACTCACAGTGAAAACCAGGACCCAATCTGTTGGAGGATTCATGGAGTTTGAGCATTGTTTTGCAAGTTAGCTGCCTGGGGACTAATAGCTCTAGGAACCTCTGAGGTTTGGGGCTGTCCACACTTCTACTGAGTCAATTTATCAGAAGTCAGGTATTCTGCTCTACTTCTCCCTGTGCAGACTTTTGTCACATAATACCTGTAAGGCAGAAAATTGTAGAAAATTGATTTTTTTTTCAAGGAAGTGGCTCATTGCTGCAATTTATTCCTACGTGAGGTAGTTCCTACAGCTGCCAACCTGCTTACCTACTAGGAGATACAGTACTTGGCAAAAAAATATATGCAGGTATCCATGATCACTGGAGCCTGACCAGGTCCATCAGCACTCAATACACTGAGGCATCTAAACATGACGTGCTGGGGTTAATGAATTGAACCCATAGACTTAGTGGTTGGACCTAATGGAAAATAATTACGGATGAGGCAAGAAACTCGTGTTCTTTTCTCTTTTCAGTGTAGGAATTGAAATCTACTTTGTCTCTAGTCTGGAGATAAGGTAAGGGAGAAAATGAACACTGAATCTTTCTTGTGTAAATGTACCACAGTGCAGTCAGGAACATTGGAAGGCGCAGGGAACTGCATTTGGAATTGGAATTTGGAACTGCAACCTAGCAAAGAAGACAGTCTTTTGAATGGTTCCTTAGGGAAGGGAAAAAAAAAAAGTAGAAAGAAAAACCAAAAAAACTACATGACTAGTTCTTTACCCATCATCTGATTAAAAACGGACCTGAATCTGTGAACAGGTTGACATTGTGCTTTGAGACAGTAACCAGAACCTACAGATTCATTTCAGCTAAGCTAAGCACATTCAGCTAAGCACTTCTCTGATTTTATAAAATTTAATAGCTCTGCTGTGCTAATAGCCATACTGCTTTCAGATACTGATATACTAATTATATCCTTAGTCCCCTTATCTCTTTCTGTGACTGAAAGAGTTACAAATATGGACACCTTATCCTGTCTTCAGAATCTCAGTGAATAACTTCTCAGTTTCTGGGTGGTAGTTGTGAGCTATGTTTAAGGTAAAGTATGGCCATTAGCCATAATTTAGATATTACATCAGACTGTGTCCTATTTGCACTAGGAACTGAATTGTGAGAACTACAGTCTTTATTTGTACAATTGACCAGTCATAAATTATATTATAGATAATAAAAAGCAGGGATTTAATCAACAATAAGTAATTATGTTTATTTGGCAAAAGGACCAAGAAGCTTTTTTTAAAAAAATTGTCTTTTTTTAAGCTTTAAGGACTTAGCCAAGAGTTCAGTTTACCTCTCATATCTTGAGATTGGAACACTTCTTTCCCTTAACTCACAAACCTGACAGACAGGAGTGTTCTGCCACACTTTTACTTTAGTACACTAGATGTTATATTTTCTATGAGCCAAATATCCTTTACAGAGATTTCTGGGAAATAAGCCAGTTATAATGGTCTCAGGAGAATCAGCAGGATTGCTGAAAAACAATAAAACTATACTTAAATATAAGTATGTGAGTGTCTTGAATTAGCATAGCAAATGGCAATTGACAGCTTTTGATGAATCTTGGAACTACTTTCTGATCAAACAGTATATGAGGCTTTAAATGAAAATGTATTTCTCTCTTCATTGACATTAATAAAATTCTGAATCTGTATGTTCTGAATTATGTCTACATTATAATTCATGTCAATTTTGTCCAAATACTGTTTGTATACTTTTGGTTTATCAGGCAACTGTATATCTCAAAAGTGAGCAAAGCAGAGTCATTCCTAGGAATGATAGCATCATTTTCAAGTCACTCTATTAATTTGGATGGCAAGGTGCTCAATTTCAGTTTATATGTCTTTGGCCAAGGTTGGTTGGTCCTTCTTTGAGAAAGATGGCCTCTGGCAAATATTGATTTTTTTTTTTTCCATTTGGAGGTAGCCCAAAGTGTTCCAGATGTCAGAGCTCTGACTTACAATCGTGCCAGATTTTGAATGAAAATTCCCAGGAGCAGAGCTTATTGGGGGAGTATGCAGATACTCTGCTTTTTATAGAAGAACACTAGTGTAATCAAATATCAACATAAGTACACCCTTAAATAGAAAATCATGGTGAAAATGTCTTCTATTACACATTGATATAGCTATTCTGCATTTTGAAAGACTGTATGAAGAACAAGTACCATTGGATAATTAAGCATATATTATCAGACTAAGTTTAAAGACTTGATAGTGCATATATTGTAAAAAAGTAAACCCTCCTGATCCCTACCTTTAGCCAGATATTGTTAGGTATGGAGTTTTTAAAAGGAAAGGGAGGAGATTCAGGAATAATTTCATTTTTTTCTGTCCTGAATGTTAAATCACAAACAGTCAGATGAAGGACTAATCATATTTGTTAAAACTTGGAATTTTTGCTTCTTTTTTGATATTTAGGTTAATTGAGTTATTTTTTTAAACAATTTTACTTTCAGAACACAAAAGAAACTTCAGTTCTATCACAGTGTTTCTCATTTGCATTGCACTTGTGGCATTGTTATATGGCCTATCCATAGCAATTATAATGTCCTCAATTCCTACTGATGTCTTATAAGAGAATGCATTGATACAATCAATTTTTAGGTGTACATTAAAAATTACATATATATGTGTGTGTGTGTGTGAATATATATGTATATATCCATATATATATGCACATATATATGTGTGTGTGTGTATACACACACATATATAATATTTTTTAAATTATTGAGGCCTGATGCTACTTAAAACTGATTAAAATATTTAGATCAAAGTGTTCCTTGTCTGTGCTGTAATGAAAAGAAGCTAAGCATCAAATGGATTAATTAGAAAGACAGCTGTTTTTCTTGTTAATATCTTAGCTTGAAATAATTTTTGCTGGGAAGATGAAAATGTCATCTTATCTTTAGAAGTTACATAGCATGCAGTTGGGGGTTTTGTTTGTTTGTTTGTTTGTTTGTTTGTTTGTTTGTTTTAAATAAAAACCAACAAAAACAAAATAAAACCAAGGAACATGTTTTTTAAAATATCAAAGAAATTATTTGTGACATCCAGATTCATTTTTCTTTATAGGGTATTTACCAGCTACATGAGTTCAGAAAAGAGTTGTTCTCAGCCTTCACCACCATCAGTAGAAAGACATAAGTCCTTCCAAAACACAAGGTTTAATTTTATTTACATGATTAAGACAATTGTATTTTTTCCTCAAATACTATCAGGCTATACATTTTTAGAGGATTTGACATGAAGACACCAAAAAGGCTAGTGCAGTATGTATGGAAAAACTGTATTGCTATCTCAAAATGTCTGTTTTACAGGAAGTCTCATTTACCAACAACATTCTAAGTTAGGCTTTAAATGCCCAAAGGTCAATAGGATAATATTTGCCTCCTGGGTTTTTATTTTTCTATGGCAGATTTTTTCTACTTTTCAGCACAGCTCAGTAACACTGTGACACTGAAAATAAGACATCACAGTTAATTCTTACTAACAAATGACACTAATTATTTAAGCCATAAATATCAAAGTTAATATTATATATTCACATACCCATACTAGCGTATCTTATTGCATATTTCTACTTCTGGAATGACAAATGAAAAATTAATTATTTAACTTTAAAATGGAAGTTCAACTTTTTGATTTTTTTTTTTTTTATCTTAAGCAAAGTTATTCAAAATAGTTTTTAGCTGTTCTTGTACCTATTGAGTCTAGGAGTGATAAAAGATTTTGTGATCAGAGTTATTAATTGCATATAGAAAAGAATTGCAGGTAAGCTTTCCAAACAGATGTGACTGCTGGGACGAAGTTTGTAGTTTTACCTTGCAAAGTTGTCTTTCAATAGTACTTTCCTGCCTATGTCGTTATTCCCACAGTGGTCCCTGTGAATTTTGCAGAATCTGTAGAACACACCCACATTGTCTCCTACACAGACCAGATTTCTGCACCTACTTGGGGAAAAA
>VWZU01006791.1:280705-294371 GCA_013397095.1 Sterrhoptilus dennistouni
AAAAAAAAAAGCAGCTTTTTTCCCCATTTCTGATTAATTAATGAAAAATGGCCAGTGTTAGAGAAACACAAACTATTCCTTGCTAATTAACCCTGATACACTGACACCCAAGAAACTCTTAGCTCAAGCCAACACCTATTATGAGAAGAACATACAAGTATCTTTCTGACAGCAGAAACTCAAAACATACCATGTCATTTGTTCACCAGTCCTGTTCTATATGGCATGTAATTCCTGACCTTAATGGAAAGATTGATCATGGCTTCTTCCATCTGATATTTATGAAATGTTGCCTAGCATGTCTGGCAGAGTCAGTAATACATTTTCCTCTTTTTCTGTTTTGTCTCTTGTTTCTATAGCATCTGAGTTTTGTGTGATTTCTCATTAAACATTCTCAAGTTTCACCCACGCAGGCCATCTGGACTATAGTTAATATTTTAGGACCTATCCCCTTAACTTTGATGTACTTTCATGTAACTGCTAAAACATGGTGATATCTCTTCCTTCTGTCTTGAGAACCTCCTCCTCACAAACCCAGACATACCAGAGGAACCAAGGGCTTGATACTGCCAGCAGATGAACGCTTTCAGATCTCTTCTATATTTTTTCAAATCTGAGAAAATCTATAATGAGAAAAAGAAATCTGTGAACTCTCAGCAGCAAAAATCTTACCATAATGAAAGGCCTAAAGTCCTAAAGCATAAAATATTATATTAAAAATAAGTTTCTTGTCAGTGGTTCTTGAATTTCGTTTGTTGCATTAGATTATGAACACCAAAATGGTGCTGTGATGACCAGCACAGGAACACTGTGACCCACTAAAATGGATTCACTAATTACACTGTCAATACTATAGTTTGATCCCTGTCTTCACCTGAAGCTTATTTCCCGCACCGGTTCATTGCATTTCATCTGAGTAACTGTTTTATGAACCAAAAAGTTTTATTCCACACCTATGACTGGAACAAGGATTTTTACTCTGATTTAACCCAGAAGTATCTCTCAAATAGCTCAGTCACTTTTGAAATAGTCTTAGGGTTTGATGTTAATATTGGTCATTCTTATAAAGTGAAAACAAGCTTGGAAGATAACAAAGGTCAGATTAATGTTTTTAAGAAAGAAACTGACAGCTCCTATAATATTTGTGCTTGGTGTAATAAGACCCGTATCTGTAATCTCATTCTCCTGATCCTGTGGGATCTCTGTAATGACATTTCTTTCTTAAGGATGGACACACAGAAATGGTTCATGGTCTGTCTCAAAATGTTGACTGACTAACTGAATGATCACTTGCTTCTTAAGCAAAGTGACTGATCATGATTGGTATCTTATTCTTCTTCCCTGTCATCTGCATCATTCAACCCAGGCAAAATGCTCAGTGACAAGGACATGGTTTGGGGATCGATATGTGTGCAGTGGGTCACTCATGGCTAAAGGAGGCCCACTGAGCCACTAGCAGGAGCTGCTTGGAGCTTTTCAGCTTGTGAAAAGAGAAAGGACAAAATTCAGTTCCCTTTAACTCAGATGTCCAGGGCAGCCTATATATTCCAAGAGTCTAAGATATATTCAGGAGTGCAACAAGGGCTTTTAAGTAGCACCTGTAGGGAAGGAGAGATACCCAAACATGTCCAAGAGACACTAGGCATCTTATGTAGTATTGAGCTCTAGATTTTTGTTGACCCTGACTGAGATCACAGTCACCACATATAATACCTACATTCAGGTTTCATGACCTCTGACTTTGACCCAAGGAAACTGGGATAATGGAGAGTTTAAGGGCTGTCATGAAAGAGACACTGCATTAGGCATCTCTAAAATCTGGTTGAGAGAGGTTTTACAAGGTAGGGGATCCATCCCACTTCTAGGAGAGGCACATGAGACTGATATCTTTGAGAGAAGATGAGATTTACTTCCTCTCCTGCTCCCCAAAAGTTCTACTGAGGCTGCTTTTATAGAGTTCTGTCTTTTATCTGGATAAATTTATTGCAAATTACAGAAAAATCCTTGATGTTTGTCACAGTTTAATTTTCCTCTTTTTTTTGTTTGTTTTCAGACTACTGCAGAAATCTGATCACCACAGAACCACTTGCCAAAATAGCACAGAAACAGGGTAGAGAGAGTAATGGTGATCTTGCCAAAGAATTTTGATCCAATATGCTGCACAGTGCACAGAGCGCTCTGCCTCAGTAGTCATTGAAACACTGTTTCTGAGACACTTCATCCATAACCTGTGTTAAGTTTAAATATATTTGCACTGTTAATGAGAATGCTACACAGTATAATGGATGTTGATGCCTGCTATGCCTAAATGTGTTATTCTAGGGGATTCAAATAGTTTTAATTGGCTAGTTTGGGATAATGATCCTTAAATTCCCTGTCTCATCCTTCTTCCCACTTCTTTGCCATAGTCATGCACAACTTTAAACTGGAGAATGAGAATAGGTGTGCAAAAGGATATTTTACTGAGGATTATAAGACTGTAACACAAAACAAACATAAACATTTTCTTGAGTGAAGAATATTAGGACTTGAATGTTTGTGAGGTGAAAGGGCACACTGTCATTAAACAGAGTATCAGAATATGTTGCTGTATACTGTATGTTGTATGCACAATCCCCTACATCTGAAATATTCCCCTACGTCAAGAAATATTCTTTCCCTCCTCAAATTGTGAACAAAACACTGTGTTAAGTCATTACATTTTCCACTGTCCTTTCAGAATGTGTATGGTTGAATGATGGATTGAAGGATCTCTAGAAAACCTTGGCTTTCATCTGATACAAAATGATAACTGACTTTTTGAAGAATATCTATTTCACTTTCCTGAAGAACCTCACTGTTTCTGTGGCAAAGTGTTTTAGGGAAAGATTTTTCTCATTTTGGAAATCATCTTTAAGGCCAGAAACTAAATCTTATTAACCTGTTAACAAGGATATAACTATCTGCTAGTCCAGGACTTTTTGGGTTTGCACTGAAAGTGAATAGGATCAAGTTTTAAAAACTGAACTATTTTATGCTATTATATGCTTATTTTGTTTTACATATACATATTAGAGGACTGTCTAACAATTCTCTTTTAAAAAAAATTACCTTCAGAGGATTTTCCCTTTGCAGAGGATATAAGGACTAAGAGAAGTAGTAGACTTTCTTCTGTTTACGTACCTAACACATAGCTGTGTTGAAGACCACACTTGCTCTTCCGCTTTCAGTGGATGTCTATGTGTTATTTCTACAAAATGTTGTGTATGTCTTTGTTTTCAAACATGTCTTTGAGTGAATAAAAACCCTCCTGAATTCTTCATCTCTGACATACATATATCCTTCCTCTACTCTGATTCCCCATAGTTGTCCATTTACTGCTTTCTCCTCAAGTCCTAGACAAAGGCTAAGCAGAGTAATTCTAAAGAGAAAAAAATGTTTCCCATACACAAAATATTTATAAAGATTGCTTGTCAGAAGTAATTTACAGTGCTACATTGCTTTCTGGAATGATGTGGAACATGACTGCTTTCTTAAACTGTCATTTGTCAAGTGGAGTACATAAAACAGACAAAGTATCTCAGTGGTGAACATTGACTATGCAGTTCTTTCACTAGCAGTTGAACTTCCAGTTTTGAGTTCATGCTCTTAAAGTCAGAATTAGCTGTTTTAATGGGTGAAATATCCTAAATATTTCCTCTAAAAACATGTTGCATTTTTGATTTATTATTCAACTATTTTCACAATCAGTCTTAGTAAAACAGACTAACCTTGCTGAAGACTAACCTTGCTTCAGCCAAACCACCTGCCAATCACATAGTACTCCCAAATGTCCTTGAACAATCTTTTTAATTAGAAAAGAAAAATAACTTTTTATATTTGTGTGTGGACTTCAGTACTGGCTGATGACATTTTTTTGATATTTTTTTTTCCTTTCCATCATGTAGACTAGTAAATTTAACTACAGACAAGATTTTTTTTTAAAACTTTGTAATTAAAAGTCACATCACCCTCTTAATAAAATACTCTTCTATTGTCTCAATAAAAACATTATTTTATGGAAGATCGTAATATTTGTTAGATTTATTAGAACACAGAAATATTTAAGTCACTATTTTTCACAGGAAGATTTAATGTAATTAGGCTTATAACTTTGTTAAGATTTGTTAGTTTATAATTAGTATGCTTTGAATATAAGTATATAAGTATGAACATTCAAAATTCAGTAAAAATTAAGTTATTGCCTTTAAACAAAAAAAAAAATTTGTAGATACATTGATGATTTAATCTGAACCTCTCTCCTACCTTAGAGAAAAGTGTCAGAAATGGTTATAAGTATACATATAAATATAAATAAATATATTTATATATAAATATATAAATATATAAATATATAAATATATAAATATAAAATAACTCAGGTTATTTTTTCAATTTCCCAAGGAAAGCCCATGGCTATTCTTAGACACTTTCAATCATGCCAATAATATTGCAGTTCCTTTTTATTTGAAGAGTAAAAGGGTGACAGAGAAGTAGTGTTTTTTTCAAGTTTACAATTTCACGCCAGTTACAAATCTTCCTTAGTTTTATCTGCTGTAAACCTTCATATATGTGCATACCTCTAACCAATTTTAAAGAGCAGAAAGAAATCAGATAAAATTGAGTTACTTGCTCAAGGTCTTTAGCTGGAGGTATTTTAAGGGTATTTAGCATTTTAGCCAGCACATGCAAGATGAATACACGCTGCTTGGCATTGTTGTACCTTATAAGATGTGTGATGCTCTTCATAATTCCTACTTTCCACCCATGTTGCTTGAAGGACCTGATTTTAGACTTTCACAGGGGGCAAAATGAGACTTTTCTTGCTCTTTTGTTATCCACAACAGCTTTAGAGGTTACTTTGAGCAAAAATCCCCCACAATCACCTTTGTGTCCAAGGGCTTTGAATGTTCTGAGGACACATATTCCTATTGCTGTCTTTCTCTTCTGGACCAATGTTGATGTGAGGTCTGAGTCCACAACTGGCTGAACATAAGCCAGCAGTGAGCCCAGGTGGCCAAGAAGGCCAGTGCCATCCTGGCCTGCATCAATAATAGTGTGGTCAGCAGGACCAGGGCAGTGATTGTCCTCCTGTACTCAGCACTGGTGAGCCATACCTTGAATCCTGTGTCCAGTTCTGGGCCACTCTCTGCAGGAAAGGCTTTGAGGTGCTGGAGCAAGTCCAGAGAAAGGCATGGAGCTGGTGAAGAGCCTGGAGCACAAGGAGGTCTTTGTAAGGAGCAGCTGAGGGAGCTGGAGATGTTTAGCCTGAAGAAAAGGAGGCTCAGGGGTGACCTTATTGCTCTCTACAAGTATCTCCAAGGAGGCTGTAGAAAGGTGGGGATCATCCTCTCAAGCAACTAGTGACAGGAGAGGACACAGCTTTGAGCTGCACCAGGTGAAGCTCAGGTTTGTGGTCAGGAGGAATTTGTTCACAGAAGGGTTCTCAAACACTGGAACGGATTGTGCAGGGAGGTGGCATAGTCACCATCCCTGGAGGCGTTTCATAAAAAACTGCACGTGGTACTTAGTGCCATAGTCTGTTGACAAGGTGACAATATAGAGGCCTTGTCCAACCTAAATAAGTCTGTGATTCTGCCACTTCCATTGCTTCTCCTTAGCATATGCTCAGATGCCACAAAGACAGCTTGTGTTACTATAAAATATGTAATAATATACAGCTTAAGGCTGAGCTCTTCAACAAGGGTTACCAACATGGCCCGGGCTTAAATGTATTTCAGCTGGGTTACAACATGTAGTTCTAACATTTCCGTCATTGTGAGGATTATCTAATTATAACAACAGACCCACTTCCTTCACTGCTATTGCTTGCAAAATAATAGGCAATTCGGAAGACAAAAGGAATGTATGATCTGATCCAGTGTATTCCAAGATCTTGTAAGTAAAAGAAGGTAATATGAGACAAAAAGGGTTTTAACAGAAAAGGAAATTAATGATCATGATGATAGTCCTGGCAGATAGTCAGGGGAAGCTGAGAAGATAGGAGTAGAAGTGTTATTTAAGGGGAAATGAGACTTTTTGGGGTTTTTTTGAGACAGACTGATATTAAAATAGTTATTGGGGGAAAAGTCTTTTGCAAGGAGTCTCAGATTTAGAATAAACGCTTCTTTCTGTGTCAGGTTTGAATAGTGGAAGTGAAAAGAAACAAACAATGGGTGTTAAAAGTAAAGGCATGTTCTTTTTGAGGTGCCTGATAATGGGATTCTGCTATACGTAATGCTACTTTGTCGGAGTGCAGCACAGGAAAATATACCTGCACATACACCACCTAATACATTAGACTTCTTTTTTATAAATATTCACCCAGAAGCACAGACAATAAATTTGTTCAGTCTTATAACTCCTAGTTCTGCAGGTACTGTTCTTTGAATTTTTTTTCCTATGACTAGCTCGGTGAGACAGAATACAGCATTAAGTAGAGCAGCTTTCATGTTTCTTTTTCCTATTCTTAATAGCTGCAGATACTTTAGAATTAAATTAACATATCCTTTTATTTTCTGAAGACTAAGCAATTCAGTCTGTGTATATGAACAGCGTGGAGAAAAGGAGAGGAAGGGAGGGAAACAAAATAAATTTTCAGGAGGGACCATGGGAGTTCTCATTAATGAAACAGGTCATTGCTACTCCTTGGATCGTCACCAGAAATTTACATTTTTATTCCCATAAACCAGGAGGTATCTTGCAAAGCAGTGTAATGTTTTCCTAGGGCATTTTAATGCTTTTATATCTTTCTGTCTGCATCATATATGCTTAGTTGTTTAGGGACCTAGAACTGAAAGCCACAGAAGCAGGGGGGAAAGACATGCTGTTTATCTGACTTGCAGTCATTTGGTAAAAGGTTTGGAACTGTTTCTGTTATGAGCAGATTTGTGAGTCCGAGACTGGTTCAACCTGCATCCATCTCTGTGAATTTTCTTTGTGTAAAAGAACCCAAACAAAAAAAGTTGTTTGCACTGATGGATGCTGTGCAGTATCCTCAGACTCACAGAGGCATAAGACTGTAGTTGAAAGTGTAAAACACAATTTAATCAAGTAGTTCTGTTTTAAAGCAACAGTGAAATATCTTTGATATGACCAATTACTTTGTAGGTATCCAGAAAATTTCCAGAAATCAGTTCTGAAAACCTGACAGATAGAATTGCCATCAAAGAGTGTCAACATGACTGCAACAGGTAGTTGTGTAAGAGCACTTGGCTACTGTAGCAAAAACCCCAACTATGGTGAACTCTTTATTCTAAAAACACAGAGTGAAAAAACAGATGAAACTGCTAAAGTTTTATCAGGCTTGACATGGAATTGTTGGTATTTATGTGGATTCCATATAAAGTAAAAGGTCAAGACATACTTGAAACTCAATCCTAACTGAAAATATTTGCCACTTGCAGTAAGCCTGGCTCAACTTTCTGGTTGTCATGAGAAATTCAAACATTTTTTCACTCAGTTAAATCCCAGATGCTACACTGAAAGAGAGGGTTTTGTGGAGGTTTCTTTTGGTGGAAAGCCTGTGTAAGTCAGCAAAGTGTCATATATTCTTACCTTCTCAAGGTGACTTTTATAACTTTTTTTTTCCTTTGTTTTGACCATAAAAATGAAGAAATAAAATGGTTTATGTGCCATTAGGGCACAGTTGGGGATAGATTGACCCTTATTCTACTCCCCCCAGAGTAACACAAATTAAGTAGACTGTGTTATAATTGCTCTAATAAGCCAAATATTCTCTGGACATATTCAAGCCAGTCAAGAACAACAGTAAGATGTATATGATCATGTGAACTGTATTGCTTCTCATGTTTTGGATTATTAGCAGGAAAATTTGTTTTCCTCTTGAGCAAATTCCTGTGGAATACACAGGGGCTTGGACTTCCACCATATAAACAGTCAGAAAACATAGAGTAGTATTTTAATCTCTGGTACTAGATGCCTGCTCAGTACCTCAAATTTGGTGAAACTCAAACTTACAGCCCAAATATTTGGCTCCTTCCAAAGGAAGCAGAAGGTGCTGTCTGAACTGCTGGGAAGAAATTCTGACTTCACTGGAGTCAGTGACAAAGACATGTGCATTGGTATCTAGAAATTATATGTTCTGCGTATGAATAGAAAAAATGTTCAATGTGATAGTTATGCTGTCTTTCTTTACTTTGATGGTGCTACAAATTTTTTAAGTGAAGGGAAAAAAGAACCAAAACAATGTGAAAACAAATTTCCCAACCTTTGAAGCAGTTTTAAGTATTTATTTAATTTAGAATTATTATTGCAATCTGATGAGATAATTAATGTTCTAAATATTACTGCCAAAAAGCCATCAAGAGCACAATTTTACGTTAAACTTGCCTGTTAGGGAAGTGGTACTTCTCATGTGTTTCAATTCACGTTGCCAACTCTTAGAGAAGTGAAGATGGAGGTCAGCAGAACTGTCACCTTGGGCTTCTATGGAGTAGATTGCAGGCCTTTCAGTCTGACTTTGGTGCCAAGGAAGGTCACAGAGCAGATCATCTGGAGTGTCATCCTGTGGCACGTGCACAGGGGATCAGGCCCAGCCAGCATGGTTTTATTAAAAGCATTGACTTACTGGACCGACCTCGCCTAATGCCAAAGCTACCTACTCAGTAAATGAGGGAAAGGCTGTGGATGTTGTCTACCTGCACGTTAGTAAAGCCTTTGACTCTTTTTTCCACAGCATTCTTCTGGTGAAATTAGCTGTTTTGATAGGTGCACCCTTCACTGGATAAAAAAAAAAAATACTGGATGGCTGAGCCCAGAAAATGGTGGTGAATAGAATTAAATCTGGCTAGCAGACAGTTGCTAGTGGTGTTCCCCAGGGCTCAGTACTAGGGCCAGTTCTGCTTAATATCCCAATCAATGATCTGGACAAGGGCGTTGAGTGCACCCTCAGTCAGTTCACAAATGACACCCAGTTGGATGAAAGTGTTTATCTGCTGGAAGGTAGAAGGACTCTGCAGAGGGCTCTGGACAGACCGGATCAGTGGGTTGAGGACAAGTAAAGGAGGTTCTACAAAGTGAAGTGGTGAATCCTGCACTTGGGTCACAACAGCCCTACGTAGTGCTACAGGGTTGGGGAAGAGTGGACGGAAAACAACCCAGCAGAAAAGGACCTGAGATTGCTGGTCAACACAGCTGAACATGAGCCAGCTGTGCCCAGGCAGCCAGAAAAGTCAATGGAATCCTGGCTTTTATCCACAATAGCATGGTCAGCAGGACCAGGTACTGATTTTTCCCCTGTACTCAGCACTGGTGAGGCCACACCTCAAATCCTGTATTCAGTTTTGGGCCTCTCACTTACAAGAAAGACATTGAAGTGCTGGAGCATGGCCAGAGAAGGGCAAAAAAGCTTGGAAAGGGTCTGGAGCACAAGGTTTTTGAGGAGTGGCTGAAGGAGCTGAGGTTGTTTAGGCTGGAGAAAAGGAGAGTCAGGAGACACCTTATAACTCTGAAAGGAGGTTGTAACCAGAAGGGGTCAGTCTGGTTTCCCAAGTAACAAGTGGCAGAATGAGTGGTATCACCCTCAAGTTGCACTGGGGAGGTTTATATTGGATATTAGTTAAAATTTCTTCACTAAAAGAGTTGTCAAGCCTTGGAAGATGCTACACGGGAAGTGATTGAATCACCATCCTTGGAAATATTTAAAAGATGTGTACATGTGGTCCTTATGGACATGATTCAGTGGTGGACTTGGCAGTGCTGGGGTAAACTTGATGGTCTTAAAAGTATTTTTCAACCTAACTGTTTCTATGATTCTATTCTATGGATTGAACTATTACTATAAATAGTAAACAAGTCCTTTTTATTTTTTTTTTTTAGGTATCCCTCTTTTCTCTTATTTGATCTGTCTGTTTTTCTGGGGAGTGATTAATTTACCTGTAATGAGGAACAAAAGGGAAAAAACAGGAGGTGGGAGGGTAGGTGTGCAGTCTCTTCCTCTTCTCTGGACTCATCATCCTCTCTCTTACCTCTCTTTCCCTTTTATCTGTTATTCTTGTTACCTATCTTACTTCTTTTTCACATCTTCATTAGTAAGAGATGTTTATACTTCCCTGGCTACCCTATGCATTTTCCCCCCTTTCATTTCATTTTCTTCAGTCATTGTCCAAAGTTGTAAATTCACCTCCTGTTCTCTAATTTGTTCCTCTTCCTGTGATCACTTTATTTCAAATCTGCTCTATGCCCTTCTACAGCATTTTTAAAGTGCATATTTCTCTCCCCTCTCCTCATCTTTTTTTGAAGTGTTAATATCATATTCATGCAGCAGGGGTGTTCAAGGTGGAGACAGGGATAGCAAGGAAGGAAGGAAGCTTTTATCCCCATAAAATTACAAAGCAGCAGGTTATCTCTGAATATATGTCATTGTACCTGAATTCTCTCTTCTTCCTGGGACCAATATGTCAGAGAAGTATACTGTGGAAACACTGAACATACAGTCCATCAGCAGTTTATACTGTTGCTTTTAGCTGTGGGCCATTCTGGCATAATAAAGGAAAGATGGAGCTGTCAAACTAATTCTTAACACATAGCAGTTTACTTTCAGACCTAATAAACCATAAATTGCTTGCTTTGTGTCTTGCAACCTAAAAAGTATTACTACGTTAAGAGTTGTGTTCTTTTCTAATGGGAAGAAAAATAGGGGGAATAGCAGGAAGTTCAAGAAAGAGTTTAAAGGGGAAAGAGGGCAATTAATAGAAGCAAAACATTATTTCTCTTGCTGAAAGTATATTTAAGAAGGGGAATATATCACAATAATCAACCAGGTTTTTTGCCTTCAGCCTGTCTGAGGCCATGTGGTTTGGAGATCTGATCACTAGTCCGAAAAGGAAAGGCTGTTTGCAAGATTTCTGGGGTGTTTTTTCCTGGAAAAGGTGAGAGGACAAAAGCAGAAATCTATGACATACACTTTATGCCTTGTAAGGAAGTATTCATCTGTCTATCTGCCTCTCTCTCTCTCTTTCTTTCTTTCTACATACATATATATAGAGATCCATATGTTACAAGCTGTCACTAAATTGATTTGGAGGCAGATTTTTCTTTCATGTACTGCTCTGAAGATTAGGTTAAAAATGCAATATTTAATATATGGCTTAAACCAATTGAAATTAATTTTCTTATTTGTTTTGCTCTTTTACATTCACTGCTCAGTATTTTATGAAGTTTTGCATGGTATTTCCATCCGTAATAACAGTTCTGACTACTTGGAGACAGAACAATGTCAAAGCAGAAGATAGTGTTTTAAAAATCAAACAGCATTTTCTAACAATCATGCTTGCTTAATACACCCCACAACATTTTGGTGTATACAGAATCTGTGGAATTTTTAAACCATTTCTAAACTCATATTTTGGTGAGCATGAGTTACTGGCTCTTTGTTGTATAAATAAGTCATTATTTTATCATTTGTGTTTGTGCTGTCTTCCAGTACTCTTTATTTCTTTCATAGTGTGAAATTTGGTTCTGTTTTGCTTTCAAAATACTGCTTCCATTCAATTTTCTTTACAACAGGTTCATTGGGCAGTACTTTCCCTATTTTTATTATCTTGTGCTTACTTTGGGTTTTTTCAGGGGTTTTGGTTTGTTTTAGTTTTGGGGTTTTTTGTTTGTTTTTTGTTCTTTCTTCCCTGGTGTGTAACTAAAACAATTTTCTGATTAAATTGACTATTAATAGCCATTATTTACATTAATTTGCACTTGTAATAGCATCACTAGAGGGCAGTATTGATTAAATTAGGCACACTCTAGTGCTCTTTGGAAACTTAACTGCAGAAAAGCCTCCAGTACAAACACCTTTGCATTCTTAATATATGGCTTTCAAGTCCATTTTTCATTACATCCCAAACATAAAAAGTAAAAGTAATCTTAATCACCACATATATTTGACGCTGTTATTTGTAACTTTAATGTGTGTAAAAGAACATTCTGTGATTTTTATGAGAAAGAATGTGCATGAAGTGTATTAGAAATTAAATGGCATTAAAGTTATTGTAAGTTATAAATTATTAGAAATAATTAATAAATAATAACGCTTTAATAATAAAATATAGTGTTTTCATATGCTTTTTCTCAGGGAAAATGCTGTGCAAAATAAATATCTTCTAATTCATTAACTGTTTCTTTGAAAAATCTCAGTACAGTATATTTTATGATAATGGACAACAAAGATAAGCAGAACTGTAAATTAAAACACTGACACATTTGTTCTTATCAATTTACAGGTCTCCTGACAAATGCAGCAACACAGAATCCTCGTAGGAGTGGTTTAGGCTCTCTGTGAGCTACTTAACTTAGTCAAGTTTCACTGCTGTTGATCATCATCTGTTATATGTCATCAACTCAACTGTCTGTTTCTCTGTATCTCATGAATGACAGCGTAATTCCTCTGCATTATGAGCTAAAGTTTGTTCTGCCATTCTAAGGATCACTGGACTAAGGAATATAGAAAAAGAGATATGCTTGGGCATTAGCAATACAAAAAAGTTCACGGTTAATGTTTCATCTGCGTTATACACCACTGCTGGACTTGCTGTTACCTACATGTTTCAATCCGAAGAGTCTGCTACAATGAAGAGTATCATCCCAATCAGCCTTAGAGAAGACTGTTTTGCCTATGGGAGGACACTGAGATGCAAAAGAGAAACTCTTCTTGTGCCCTAAACTGTCTGAATTGCTTTTATTTTCTTATACTTTCAGTATTTACAATAGACCAAAGAGCAAAATCTATTTTAAAGTGGACACAATCTTACTCTTAAGAGAGTTGTCATTAAATTGAAGGAGGTCTCCACAAAGACATGATTCCAGCTTTCACAAAGCTGAAATGTTGTCCAGCAAGAGTCTTTATGGAAAGCTGAAGTAAAAACTAACTCAGAGACCTGCTCTTGAAATGCCATGTTCAAGAGAACATAACGGAGCACTGAGAGAAAATGACCTATGTTTGAAAAATTTGGACAGAAAGAACACAAACTGTCTACACAGCACCTTTATTCCTCTGTACTTAGATTGACTTTCTCGTACTAAAATCATTTTCCGTTTTAACCAGTTAAACATGCCTCTTCTACAGTTCCATTTTTGATAGTTAAAGTTGGATAATACAGTATTTGCAAAGAGCATGTTTGGTCATCTGTGGCCTATGTCTCATCTGATACACCATTTAGCACCAGAAAGCAAATTAAAGAGAAAACAAAAGTAACACTTGTTTGAAAGAGATCATTAAATGTATTTTGAAAAGCCTAAAGTTATATATTTAACAGTTTTTATATGTTGTATATTTGTAGAAAATCCTATTTAACAATTAACGTGATAACTCTGACAGTCATGAAAAGTGGTTCAGAGTTAAGTTGTGTTTTATTACTTCAGTTGTCTCTGAAGTGACCAGTGTCGTTTGCTTTCTTCCATTGGGACATTCTGGATGTAAAGCATGACCAGAGAGGACTGTGTAGAAAAAGCAAAGAATAATGTTGTTTATATTACATAAATGCATTCAACCATTGCACTGTTGGAAGGCATTTTTAATTTTTATTTTATTTTTATTTTTTTGTCTTTATGTACTGATAAAAATAGAGTGTAAAATATTTTACTCATTGCTCTTCATAGCAAGGTTTTCCTTCCTTCCTTCCTTCCTTCCTTC
>VWZU01006791.1:294470-385623 GCA_013397095.1 Sterrhoptilus dennistouni
TCCTTCCTTCCTTCCCTCCTTCCTTCCTTTTATGTAAGGATCAGTTTGAAGCCTGTTCCTTGATCCCATTTTCAGTGTTTTACCTCACTGTTAGAAAGCCCACTTTTTCAGCATTATTGGTTAGTGAAAATTTAGCAAAGACAGCATAGACAAGGGAGAAATTATTATAAAACAGAAACAAAACCTTGTTCTTTTTACTGTACCTTTTGGCATACAAGTTTGGTACATATTGGTATGATACAATCAACAAGGGAGCTTAATTTCTTCCTGGAAAATGTATTATGGTTTCAATTATACTACCTAATACTCCAATTAACTTTTAGTGTTATGCTAGTTCTATTCTACTAAAGAAAAATATATAGAGATTATTCAAGTGACCATAGATGAAAGGTACAAAAATGAAAAGTTGATTAAGAATTTTTTTAAAGCCTACTCAAAACCTGAGGCTTATATAATGCAGAGGTTGCAGGATAATATGAACTATGGATCCTTTTGTCTTCAAGTAAAACAAATATATACAAAATTCTTATTTAATCATAGGATTTTGACCAGTATCAAAGTAGCAATTAAAGCCCAGCCACTTGTAAAGTGTTATGGACTGACTGCACTATAAATTACCAATGTCAGGTTTAAAATGTCATGCAATAAATGATGGTAAATACAATTACTGTACATGTAGACCTCAAGAGCCAGATCCCTCACTCTACCAACTCTCTGTTTTGATTTATTTTAAAGGGAGCTTCGTAGCCTTATTTAGTAAACACTGAAAAAATGAAAGATGTTACATCATTTTTGTTGCTTTACAGTATTCAGTTTTGTGTTGGTTCAGCTAAATTATGAAAAATAAAGAAAATCCTTTTATAAGTGAGACTTGTTCCCTGAGCATGACGTCACCAAAGGGATTTCACCAGATAAGTATGGTGGGAGCACAGAGAGGAAGACGGAACTGGAAATTGAGGACATGAACTATGTTTTGAAGTTTTACCCTTCCATTTTCAAGTCTTGGGTACCTTAATTTTGGTGTGCTCAATTACAGTTCATATTAAGGTCATCTATTCTCTGGAAAGTGGATCCTCTAAAAACAAGTGGATCTAAGAATGGACATCTGAAATATTTACATCTAAAATCACACAGTCCAATCAGTTCTGAATATGCAACCTTATGTCTTTGTTTTCTAATTATTTTAAATACTCAAAAAAGGGTAGATGTTCATCGTTATAAGGTCTACTCTGGGTAAGAACTATCAAAGAAAAAAGATGCTGAGTACTCTTCAGAGGCGCATTCTCGTTTCTGAATCTCTTGTGTACAACATACACTTCAAGGCACTTAAAATGTGTTTTGTGCTCTTCCGTCCTCCCCCAGAATGTATAGTTTTAAACAAACAAAATATACTGGCTGCCTTTGTCACTGTGAATTACTACTCTAAGAACAGTGGTGAAATGTTTCTCTCTCAGGAACAATATGTTTTCAGAATATTGTGAACTTTAATTTTACAAAACTAAGTTACTTAAAAAAAAAAAAAAGCTTGTTTCTGAAAGTATTTTATGTGCCTCTTCCAAAGCAGAATTTGAAACACAGAGGGTAATGTCTTATTTGAATGCTATTAAATATCCATCATTTCTCAGATTGCACACAAGTAACTTTTTCAAAACACACTTGAAAAGAAACAGAATAATACACAAAAACACATAATGGGCTAACAAAAACAACCTCCAGAAATGCAGTAAACCTTTAAAAATTTTTTGAAAAAAGCTTCTATGTAGCTTTCTGCTAGCCCAGGCAACAACACATTTAATATTGCTTTTAATATCTTGGGTGTCAAATGGAGCAAACATTAGCACACTATAGCAATCAATGTGACACATCATTCACCAATTTCATAATTATGCTTTTAGCCGGGTTTTTTTTGTTTGTTTTTTGTTTGTTTTGTGGTTTTTTTTGCCAATTCATTTCTTCTTAGCAGAAACCCAGGTTTTATGTGGTATTCTCAATCATTGACTTGTTTACTGAAATTGTACCCATGTGCTGTTGCATAAATCTTTAACCCAGGCAGTTACTATCTCATATAGCATACTCATCACAATCCTGATTACTAATTAGAGTTTCCAGAAGAAAATAAACAATTCAACACTGTGTCTGAAAAGCCTCTATTGCTGTGAGGAACAGCTGAACAAGAAGGTGGTAAATGATTGGTTGACAGAAAAATCACAACACTAATTGCCTGGGCAAATGAACTAGTGGAAAGGAAAAATGAACAAGCCAGCAGTGGATCTAGCCCAAGGAGGCAAAAAAAACCCCAAACTCCAAAATAAACCAAACACCAACCCATTCCCCCACCCAAAAGCCCCCAAAACAAACAAACAAACAAACAAACAAAAAAAGAAGCGCACACACACACACATACAAAACCCCAAACCAAACCAAAACTGAAGTATTTATTATACTTAATCAGGGGAGAAAACCATACCCAGAACCAGCTCTTTCATCACATAAGCCTACATATATGCAGTACTTTTCCAATTAAAAAAATATGTAAGTTTACCTCTTAAACTCTTTGTATGATATGTATCTACAATCACATATACATGAGTAACAAACAAAATAGTCACGCCAACGAATGGCTTGAGTACGTTTTTCTGACATCACAGAATTGTTCCAACGTTGAAGTAATGAATTGCTCACACTGGGCTTAAGCAAATAAAAATGGACAGAAATCACAATATTCTACTTCTGCTTTCAGACTGGGGCTTGAGAAGAGAAAAGAGGTCAAGAAAGAAACTGAAGAAAAAAACAACCAAGACCAGAGAAAAAGAAAATTCTTCATTTCAGAGTATTTAGTGTTTAATAATGCTTTTTAGTATTCAGTACATGCTAAGGGAGTCAAAAGGAGTATTATTTGAAGCAGGGAAATAAGAAAGGAAACATTATTTTAACTGCAGAGATGAGAATTTTGCTGATAATGTGGTTGCCTTCTTTTGAGATATAAATCCCATTAAACTTAGAGACCCATGGGTAATATATAAAAGGCAATTCTGTCATTGATTAAAAATAAACTAAAAAATGGAAACTAAACTAAAAAGTGGAAATGACAACAAGGCAGAATAGATAGTGACTAATAATGAGCCATTCTGTGGGAGGATCGACACAAGTTCCTATACTGCTTTTGACTATGAATGAAATATTAATCGCACAGTTTGTTAATATCAGTAAATTATACAGATTAGTGAAGATATGGGAGGCAAATGAAGATATGCAGAGACAAAATGGATCACCAAAAAGTAGCAGAAAATGGATAACTGAAAACTGGGAGTGTCAATTTATCAGTTTTTACATGATCAAAGTAAATGTGGCTTTGATAATGTCAAATTTTTGGAAATACGTGAAAAACTACTTCTGCTCTTGAAATAGATACTAATGTCCATTTCAAGCTACTCAGTGCCTAGGTCAGGTCACCTGTTTCATATGGTAATCCTATGTCAGTTATGCCTTTTCAGAGCTCCAACAAGCCATTAGAGGACCCTTACAATATATATACGTAGTCACAAAGCACAATATGCTCATGGCACTGGTGTCCTCCATGTCTGGCTTGGACGGACCATGCCCACAATTTTCTAGGTTTGATGGTGCCAATATCATGCTAGTGAAAGTGACACTGAAACACTGTATTGTGCTGCAGTGATGCAAAAAACCCTGTGCAAATGAACAAAATTGATTTACATATAATCAAAAGCCAATTTTTCTAAAAGTATTAATAAATAGCATGCAACTAACAGCAACAGTAAAAAAACCAAAACCACATAAGGATTGTTTATGTGAAAAAGAAAACAAACAAACAAACCTCACACCAAAATCTAGAATGAAAAAAAGAAAACTTCTGCAAAGATCTTTGTTGAGAAGTAGAAGCTCCAAAGCTATTTACGTTAGGAGTATAGGGTCTGACATAACAGAAGGAACAATTTTAGCATGTGCAGAAAGCAGTTTACACTATCTAAGGAGCTTGAGCACAACCTCAAAACCACTGTGAGCAAATGTCTGTCTTCCTTCACTGCACTGGCAGAAGCTGATGTACACATTTCTATGTACCCAAGAAGGGAGACAGGTGCCTTAGTATGGGTTCTCACACAGGCATAACAATACATGTCACCCACCCCAGGCAGAGGCTATAATGACATGAAAGGTTGACATCAGCTGTCAAGCAGATTTTTTTACTGAGTTGTCAAGGTGCTAACAAAAAGTGGGTAGTAGAAACCTGATGTGTTTGTAATGTCTTTGTACATTAACAGCCTGGCTGTTAATGTACAAACACATTGCACAAACCAGCTCACAAAGCCCCAGTGGCAGTAAAGAGAGCCTTCCCATCACAACAACTAAAGCAAGTGCAAGGATCATATATTTCATCCTGTATATGCAGACAATATCCAAATATTTAGATGAAAATTAATGTGGCTCCTTCTGTGTACACTGTCCATTCACTTCTACAAAGATGTATTTAAGCAGCCTCCAGAGCAGAAGTTCAACAGGGACTGCAACTTTAAAACATATAAGCCTAAATGACATGCTATTAGCAAACAAAAAAAGTATATTGGTGCTTGAAGATAATTATGTTTAATATGACACAACTTACAATTTCTGCCTCAAAGAATCCACAAAACACTTGGTTTTCTCCACAGACAGAGTTGTTTCTTCTCAGAATATTGAAGAGAGCAACGTGAGAGTGATAATGTAACTTTCAGCTCATGCAAGACAAATCAAATGAGGGTGAGCTCTGGAGGAGCAGAAATTCTAGCTAAGTAAATAACAATGACCTCACTGTGCACAGGAAACACTCTGGAAAATGACACAGACAGTTCTTAAGAAGAGGAAATAGCCACACCTTGTTCTTGAAACAGAGGCTCTTCCAGGAGCCTACATATGTTGCTGTAGAGCTTCTTCCAAACCAGGAACACATGAAAACTGTGTAAACACAAAGATAAATACAGCAAGTTAGAGGAGAAAGTTATTGTGAAATTTTTACATTTAATTGCATACATCAGGTTCGTATTTCCTGTACTTCATTACTTGTTCTTCATGGATTAAACAAATCTTACTGGAAGAAATCTTTGTCACTGACTCCATGGGAAGGCCATTTTGTATTATTTAGATCAGGCGACTGCAGTGTCTTCAGGCAGTTTGACAAACTCAGCAAGCTTCCTCTCCTCTCCTTTTTGTCCCATTGTTTGCACCCTGCTGTAATGGTTACCAGCAGTCCCAAAGGAATTAAGATTGATCATCCTGATTTGGCTGCTGGTGTGGGTTTGGCAATGCGGTGCAGTACTAGCTAAAAACCCAGCTCATGATACTGCCACAAGCTGAGGATGAGCATGTCAGGCGGCAACTGCCCCTCAGGTTTGCTACTCTTGAGGGGATTTTGTATAGGCTGCATAATATGAAACAACTGCAATTTGAATAGCTTTCTGAGATGAACAGGAATGAAAGATTTTTTTCTCTCTCCAGTTAAAAAAAGAAAATTTTGCTTTTTCAGAAGTCTTTTATCATTCTTTTTCTGTATTGTGAAGAATTAGAAATACAAAGTCTAGAGAGATGCACAGTAAAGCTTGACTTTCTCCTTACTTGTAAAGATGTCTTGGTCTGGAAACAAGGCAATCAGCTTGTTAAACACCTATTTACATCCAACAGTATTCTTCTATGCTCCAAAACCAGTTCTTTCTGAAGAACAAACTTGAACCAGAAGTAAAAATACTGCTATTCATTCAATTTTTGAAGATAATGCCTAAGCTTATATTAATAACTGAGAAGTTTCCTAAGTTTAAACATTTAGTCACAGTGAAATAATTCAGAAGTTTGTGTCTAATGATGCCACCTGGTGACACCTGTCATAATGATAGCTAACTTTGTCTGTTATTTTTCCAAACACAATATAAATGCTATAAAGTGGCTTCATCAGATAATCAATGCTCAAAAGAAGTACTGCCATCTACAAGGAGGAGTATCTTCCTGAGTCCTCTAATGTTATTAATGAGAGAGATATGTGTTTGAGGACAGTCCTGCTTTCACTGTGCCTTAAAAAACTTCCTTACAATGAGGCACACCTCTTAGAAGGGCATGAGGTATGTGTTAATTTCTTAGACAGTGAGTCAGCTGCAGGGAATATTGCTGCACAGTGATCTATTGCCCAGCTGTAGCAAGTTTCCAAGGCAATTCTCTACTGCTATATTCATTTCACTGAAAGGTTTCCCTTACTAGAGTGCACTGACCAATATTTCAGTCCTACCATGAGCTAAACCAGCATTACCGCTGTACTGAAGTAATTAATTCAAAATATTAAAAAATAAAATAAACATACATTTATTTATTAACAAGTCCAGCAGAGAACTCTTACAGTGAGAGGTGACATTAGCCTATAAGCCTTTATAACTTACACGGTAATAAAATGGGGTTACGTTTTTGAATTAAATTGATAACATGACCAAATCGATTTCATTAGTGTATCTGTCATATTTGCTGTTAATGATGGCTAACAGTGGAATAGAAACTGACAACAATCCCTGAAAAACTGTGCAGATCAAAATTATATTATACTGGCATTCATGAATTTTAATAACCTTTTTATCATGAATTTTGAACTCCCTTTTTAAATTTGAAGCTCACAAGAAAGAAGAGAATTAAACTTTCTACACCTGTCTCAGCTCCTATTATTTCTATTGTTACAAGTTAATAGGCTCAAGAATAGAAGACACTTCCACTAACTAAAACCAAAAAAAAAGGTCTTGCTTGAGCGTCTCTTGTGAGTGTTTATAGAGGAATGGATGTTTCTCTGCTGCTAAAGTGTTGACATCAGAGTCATTTCTCCTGAATGACTAGAGAGCTTTAGGACACCCAAATTGCTGTTTAGAAGTCTGTTTGTGGAAGATGCTATTTGTATTAATAGACATTGGTACTCTAGTGTGTAACTCCCTTTAATGATAATGGAAGTTCTGCAAAAAATCTACAGGACAATATACCTACTGCCAGGAAACATCATAACTCTCTAATTCCATTAGCAGGGCTTAAATAAATGTGAGTTGAAAGTGTACAAGTATTGAAACGCTACACCTTGCCAGCACCATTGGAGAACATCAAAACGCCCTTATGTAATGAGACACCTTGATCCCTCTGCTACTTGAAAATGTGGTAAGATATTAAATATGTGTCAAATGAACTGAAAGGCCAAATACTCTTTATCTTGGGTAGAATTTAGGTTTTAGAGGGAGAAATATTTAGTCTTCCATATGTGAGGGTTGTTCTGGCCTTTTGGAGATGCTGATCTATACAAGAGAAACTGTCTTCACATCCTCTGTGGTAGTGTTAACAAAAGTTGGGTACTTTTAGTGAGATTCTTCCTGTACAGCACAGACTATACATACATTCATAGGCTACAGACTCTTCACAGAATCTGTCTACCTGATGACAATGTATTCAAAAATATTGCTGCTCCTGGTATTCATGGTAACTTTATTTGGATTTTGTATCCATGGTGGATTAACCTTGACCTGCAGCCAGATACCCACACAGCCTTCTAGCTTTCACTCCTGCTCCCCAACAGGACAGGGTGAGTAAATGAGACAGGCACAGGGAGATAACTTACCAATTCATCTTAAAAGAAAACCAGACTGAACTTCAGAGAATTAGTCCAAGGTATCAACAATAAAATAGGTGTGGATAGTAAGAAAAAAAGACAGTATTTCAAATCATCTTCTCTCTCCTCTTTTTCACAAAGATCAACTTCACTACTTCATTCCAAACTCCTTCTCCCACTGTCCTCAAGAGACACAGGGAGGATGTGTGGTGGGAGGATAGTGATGAGTCTGTTACAGCCTCTTTGCTGCTCTTGCCTCCTGAGACTTTTTCTTGTTTCAGCACAACTACTTCCAGTGTGCTGCAGTCCTCAGGGGAAATCCAGCTCTGTATGCATCTGCCACATGCCACAGTTCCTTCAGATTGTATCCACTGTGGTGGTTTAGGAATGGTGTTCCCTAATTTATTTTTCCCACTAAAACACAAACCACAAGCTTCCCCCCTTCCCCCAACCAACCCCTCTGGTGAGAGACACCCTGAGTTGTGATAAGAGCCATTTACTGGAAACATCTAGACAAAAAAAATCTAGACAAGAAAACAAATAGGGAGAGAAACAACAATATTAATAACAAAAGTATAAAAAATAGGGTGATTTACATGCAAAAGATGTTCACTGACCAGCCCAGCACCAAATGACCCCTGAGACAATGAATGAAATGGCAGCAGACCCTCCACAAGCCACCTTCTTCTTGTTAAGTACCAGTCACACTGCCCTCCTCAGAAGTGAGAATCCCTCTCTTTTGCTCCTGGGCAGTAAAGTGAGTGGTGTAGAATAGCAACCTCCACACACCCACAGGTTTCAGCCTCCTCCCCCTCACAGCTTTGGTGGAAAAATTCACTGTCCTGGCCAAAACCAGGACATCCACCTACACCATCCCATGTGTCATCTCCCACAGGCCACAGTGTGGATATCTAGTCCAGCAGTGTCTTTCCAAGGGCTGCAGGGAAATACCTACCACACCATGGTTTGCTGCAGGTCCACAGGCTGCAGGTGAATCTTATCTCTGGCACCTGCAGCATCATCCCTCCTCCTTCTTCATTTATCTGCAGGCCTGTTTCTCTCAGGTTTTTACCTCACTTTTCAATGCTGTGCAGTATTTTGACCTTTTTAAATCTGTTTTTCCACTGGTGTTTCCATCTTGGCCAAACTCAGCTGAGTGGAGCTGGCCTAGGGCAGCCCTGATCCTCCTCACTGAGGCCCTTGGCAGCCACATTTTCTTTTTTCCTTGTAATTGTTTGGGGTTTTTTACACCAACATCTTTCTTCATTAATTGCAATACAAGGGATTTAGTCTCTAATCCAACATATTTTAATAGCAACTGCCTTTAAAACAAAACACCCCAAACCAACCAAACAAACCCCCAAAACAACCGAAAAACCCAAACCAAAATTTCACTGATACTCAAAGCCATTTAAGTCACTTTTAGAACAGTTAATTTTCAAACTACAGACAGAAATGTTAAAAAAGTACAGTACTGTTTCTTAACAAAGGTGATGAGGGCTGAAGAAAATAAGGAAATAAGTAAATTAATGAAGCCAATAGAGTCTGACAAGACACCCTTCTTGACAATCTCCTATAGGACTGAGAAAAATTCCCTTTTCCCAAGTCTCTTTTATCTCTTGTCTCAGAGATAATTGAATTTTCAGTGGATTACAGAAGGAAAAGCAAATGCCTTTGACATTGTATTATGGCTGCCTCCCTTATGCAGCCAGCCCCAGGTATCTGGGTACCTTTGGAAGTACTTTGACTGTCCATTGCAGGCAATGGAGAACCGCAGTGCACTTAAGAGTACACAACTGCAATCCATTACTTCTCAGTGGCTTGTGTTTACTGAAGATGAGCCACTCCATTAGACTATTCTATTCAGACCATTTAATTGAGTTTATTTTCAGATTTAGCACTGCTGCCCATTGTTGTCTCTCTGTGCTGAGAATTCCGTAAGAGAAATGGCTGGATGAACCTTTTTCGATCTTCTTCTACACCTCCTCACCTCCTCCAAAATCCTTCATAAAACTTAGGTTTGGTGGTGCTTTGGGAGGAAGGAACAGAGAAGTAAATTACATAGGACGTGAAATGGAGTGCAACAAATACTATTTTAAATAAAAAAGTTAATTTGATAAATCTCAAGAAACTTGTTTTTGGGGTTTTTTTCCACTAGACAGACTTAAACAGGAATCTTTCTAACTCATATGTGTGGCATGCTGAGTTTTTTCATCTGTCTTATCATGGGGGAGTGTAAGCTGTTTTAAAAGAAATAATTATCCAGTTTTGATTCTCTAGTAGAAAATACTTAGAAGGTCTAGAATCAGCATATCCATGCAATTCTCTTCAAAGAGAATATATATATTATTATATCTTAAAAATTAGCTGACTATTCACTAAAATGTATATCTTTTGGCAGAATACTGGAGCTTGGCAGGGACTGGTGGAGATTGTCAACTACAGCAGGTTTCTCAGGAGCTTGATCAATCAGGTTTGGAGAGATCACAATCTCTCTCAGCAATTTATTCCACTGTTTGATGATCCTACCAGTAAAAACTAATAATAAACCAGAAATTGTTGGTTTAGAATGGAATTTTATGCTCCTTGATTTGCCTCTTGTCCTGTTTGCCGCCACTGAGAAGAGTGTACTTCATTGCTACTCTGCACCGCTACCTGACAGAATGGGAAATCTGAACCGGTAACTTTAACTACACAATACATAATTTAATTACATTAAATGATATTTCATTTCAGGTGTATACTTTCACGTATGACGTGACGCTGGAGAAACCCCAGCCAGCTCACACTCCATAGCACCACGTCAGATCGGGCTGGGGTAGCAGAAGAACAGGGCTGCTGAATCTGGCAGCAGCACGGCTGCTCTTGAACAGCAATTGGTTGTCATGCACCATGGATTGAGGGAAAGAACAGGGAGAGCCTCTCTCATGGGCTTCTCAAAGGATTCATTCCCCAAGGGAGGCCGTGACAAGAAAAACCAGCATTTTGCACAGTCTTTTAAATGGGGGAGGAATGGAGGAAGGATACAATTTTTCAACCAACCAGGGATACAACAGGGAGGCAAATAAGGAGGGACTCACAATCTGACAACCTATAGGGAAGGCAAGGGGAGTGGAAAGGGTCACATGGACCAATGAGACCTCGAAGAATAGGGGAATTCCCAGGCAGAGTTTAGGAAGGGTGTAGGGACAGCAAGGATTGACAGGGAACTCTCTGGAACTAAGGGCAGGGATTTAAGGAAGATTGACACTATGTGAATGGGGTAACAGGTGTGTCTAGTGGCTGAATGGCAGCTGGATAATGGAGGAGAAAACTTGGGGTAAAACGAAACATATTGGGGGGAAAACAGGAATGAACCATTCAAAAGGGTTTACAGAAAGAAAAAACACACCACCACATGTATTTGTTTTGAACATCATTGAAGTGATCTTTTGAGATTAACAGAGCATAACTATGTGAAGTGAACCAATACAGAGTTGTCCCTGTGTGAAATTCTTGTCTCTCTGCACCAAACTCTTGAATCCAGGCTGTCTTATTAACTGATAGCAAAGATCACATGTGTGCCAGGGACAAACATACCACCCTATGCAGTGTAATTGCAGCCTTATAACACAGATCTCTTGTTAATAAGCCCCCCCAGAATTAAAAGCGTGCAGGAGAATTATTCAGACTATTCAGCTGCTCGGGGCTGCTGCTGTTCTGGCAAAATATAAGAGCCTGTGATCAGACTGTTGTTGTGGTCTACTCTAGGAGAGCTTGTTTTACAGAGTGCAGTCCCTGTGTGACAACAGATCTAAGCTGAAAAACTCTGTTGGACTCACATCAGCTTTGTGAAGGATAATTTTGTGAGGTAATTTTGTGATAATTTTACCACTGTGTGTGTAAAATGGAGGAGCATGTTTTCTTGTTTGCATGGTATTGACTTGACAGATGCTGATGCAGCTACAGTGACAGCCATGGCATAACAAAAGGACAGAAATCTTGACCTATTGATGTCGTGGTTAGTTTTCTTTGCCTGCATACGTGGAATGTAAACATTACCAGCACATCCTTACACAAGTTTCTTTACTTCCCTTCCTTAAAGGAAAGGTTAGTATACTCCCTCATGACGCATCATATTTTTTTTAATGTTAATTTTTAAGAAAATTTGCAACGTCATGAAAAGCATATGTTTCTAAAGCATAAAATTCCTAAGCACTTGGTTTGACTCATATCAAAATATACATAGATACAGTTCAGGCCATCATTCCATGCATACTGTCACAAGATACAATAGCATTATTTACAATCTAAATCTAATTAAAGGGTATGCAGGAATGTGAAAGGGATCAATATCTAATATGTTTTTTTCCATCTGCTTTCCTCATCACTGTTAACATGTCAGAGAAAATGTCAATAATTTGATCTCATGCATGTGTTCTGTTGTTTTTCCACTGATGCACACAAGGTCAGTTGAAATATAGGAGGTTCTAAATTCTCCATTTAGTTCCCTAATTAGTAGGTGGTCATGAGACTGCATATTCAAAAAGTGACAGAAAATATCAATGTATCTCAAATATTAACTGTGGAATATCTTTAAATAAAAATGAATCTTTGATTTCAAGCACAGAAACATCACTTGAACACCTGGGAAAATGTTGGACAGTTCAGACAGTAAATACTTGTTGGATGTTTTTTACTTTGAAGGCATCTAAAAGCCATCATTTTTATAATAATTTTGCATGAATGTAGTTTCACAATAAATCTAGACAAACTGAAGTGGAAATCTCCCTGCAGTACAGCAGGGAGTTTATTGAGAAGACAGGAATGTAATCTTTATTGTTCAAAATCTTGCAGTTGATGGTCTTGAGAGTAGTAATTAAGCTTTCCTTCATGCTAATATTTGTTTTATTTAGACTGAGCTCTTATCCCAGTTCAGCAGAGGCTTTTATGATTGTTTCATGTTAAAATGCTAATAAGGTTGACTTGTGGTCATAGAGAAACAAGAAATATTATCTACAGTAAAGTTATTTCCTCCACTTGCATTTCCTCCTGTTCCTTCAGTTTGAATGGCATCCTACTTCTAGACTGTCAATGGTTCTATTCCCTTGGTGTTTAAGTCTTCACTTTTTTTTAATGCAACAGAGCCAATATTTATTGAATGAAATGCAATATTTACTGAGAATTAAAAATATCCCTGGAGGGCAGGAGGTTTGCAAAGAAATGGAAAAATATGCAGAAACCAACTGAATGCTGTAGAAGCTGGCTGACTGTGCCTAAAATGTCCAAGACTTCATATGAATTGTTCTGAAAAGGGCTGGGATTTCATTCTCCAGATTAGACCTCCCTTGACTCATTAAAACCAGAATGAAATGCTTGTCATAGTGAAGTTCTACACTGAACACAGGAGTAGCACTAAAAATGGTCTGCCAAACTTTCTTTGGTAAACAATCCATGAAAGGCAAAGGAACACAAATAAGGTGAAGATCAATATAAAAATATAGGAGTATATGGAAAATTAATCAGTCTGTTTTCACAGTAAGGGTACCATCTACCCATGAGGTTGTAATGGGTATGAAATAATGAAATGCACCATTTGACTTTATTTGCTTGTAACTCTGGCCTTCAACAAAAATCTTATAACAACTTATTTGCAAACCTATTTTATCCTCTATAGAGTGTTTTAAAAATAATTTCAGGTGACTACATGTTTTCTCTTTAATAATTTCTACTCTTATACTGAACTCAAATCTATAATCTTAGAAAAGGCAAGTATGTACCCACCTTATGCTTTTTTCCCCAAATATCTGTAGAACAGAGTTACTAAATGAATACTCTACATCCTTGGTGGATTTTTATTTAAAAAAATATGACAGATATTGACATTTTTAAAGTTTTTTTTTCCTGTTATTCCTCAATTTCTGAAAATAAATCACTCAAATAATACCACTCTGAAATAAATTGTGTTTCATTAAACCTCTTATGGATCTAGCCCAAAGTATTGGAACTGAATATTTAAAATTTAAATACATGGAAAGAAAATTAAACATTCCCTCTGTTAATATAATGTGAATGTTGATGTATGTGAGGTCAGTGATATAAAATTGGAAAAACTAAGTAAAAATAGGAGCCATGTGATATGGAATCATATAAAAGAAATTACAAGATAATAGGCAGAGAAAAGTCTAGTGGGAAATAACTCATAGATGAAGTTTATCTTATCTAAATTTATATGCCTAAAAGTTAGGCATCTTGACTAGGATTTTTTTGCCTTCACTTTAATTGCCTCAAGCACAGGTAACTTTTTTCTCACTTTCCCACATAGTTAGTGGAGAACTTGTAAGTACTGTTAATAGTGTTCTGAGAGCAATTTACCTTATCCTAAGGGAGACACAAGCATTTGGCCCTCTGAAGAGTTCATAAATAATGAACTTAATTTCTGTTGATTTATGAGAGCTTAACAAACTATATATGTAGCTGCTTGCATTCTATACTACTAAAATGATGCCATAACTTTCCCATACTCTAAGCTGCTTATAACCCTTTTACAGCCAATAGATCAACTCCAGAATATAAGGTATGTATTCTAGTATAGGATATTTGTCAGTGGTCAGAGAACTGAATCTCTTTATAGGGAGTATACAGGAAGCTTAAGTGTATAACTGAAATCAGATGTCTTGCTTGCATTATTTGTACTTGGGCATTTCAAGATCGGTAGGTGAAATAAAACAGGACATTTCTCTTCTGCATTAGAGTGTCTCAATTTCTCTAAGCATGCACTTTACTTTATAAGGTAAAACCTTATGATTCTGTGTTTGACTTTCCCAAGAAGTCACCTTTAAATTGTTAAATGGATGATATAGGTTCTATAAAATACAGAAAGTAATCCATGACTGGTAATTACTACAGTGTTTGGGTTTTTTAAAGCATTGTAAGATGAAGAGTACTTTTATACCCATGACATTCATGAGGCACTAGGGAAGATAGATTACATACAATACTAATTTTATCCATCAGGCATTTCAATTAGAGAAGAAAAAGGGTAGTATTCTATATAGAGATTCTGTAACTCCTACTGATCTCAGAGGGGCTGTGGGTGACTAATTTGTTTAACTGTGATACTGGGCTTTAGGATTTTTCTTTCCTTTTTTTTAGTTTAAATGCTCCAGTTTAAGTGTTCTCCGTAGAATTTTGAAGGTGAAGGATGGATTTCTGAGCAGCAGTATGTGTGTGTACACGTGCATGTACACATGCACACACATACAAGCCTGAAGCCCAACCTTGTGAAAATCTCTTGTTTTGCTCTTGTAAATTACTTGCATAAGAATAGTGGTGAGATCAAATGAGTAGCTTAGACCACTGAGTGTGAGGATACCACAGAAACACTGCACCCAGAAGTATGAAGTATCTTTTTTGCTTTCAAAATGTTAGTTTTCCAGTGTTATAATGGCAACAGAACATACATAGATGCCCAGATCCTGAAAAATATTTACATGTGTTATGGAACTTTAAAAGTGTTGGTGACTTCAACAAAAATACTAATGCTTTCAAAATTGAGCAATTGCTAAGACCTAGACTGGATAATAATTCAACAGTTGATCATGAAAAATATGAACATCTAGTCTGACAAAAATTATCTCTTCTCTTCCCACTCTCCAGCCAGCTGTTGAGCCATAATGTATCTAGCCAGCAGGAATGGCATTTTTATTTATTTTGTGTCACTGAGTCAAATGAGGTAAACTTGAAATATGTTGGACATATCACTGGACTTAAGAGTCTTCCATAAGTTCCTATTCCTTCTAAAGGCAGTGGAAAAAATCCCACAGACAGCTAAGGAGGTCAGTCTTTGACTCTCACACTCAGTGGCTTATATGGGAATTCTTTGTGCAAATGTGTTGTATAATCAAATGTATAATCTGTGACTCAAGCAGAAACATATAGAACAATGACCCCTCTCCATGAGTATTAAATAGAAATGTAAATCAGAGGCTTCCAAATCAAATAATTTATGTGCTTCTCTCTTTGTAGACTGGAATAAATGAGCATGAGGTCTAAAGCTTCACTAGGGTGTGGTGATTTGAGAATAATTCATTGTGTTAAAGAGCAACCAGTCAAACAATGTTAATTATAACACTATTAAAAGCTGAAATGCTTAGATTTAAATAATTTAGAAGTTATGCGATAGATATTAAACACCTCTGAAAAGGAAAAATGCTGTAGGCAAGAGTTCCTAATAAGTCTAGTTTGGTTAATTATTGCCTGAAGCATTTCTGAACTAATTATTTACCTCCAAAGTGGGCTTCATGTTTTCAGCATTGAATTGCCAGATATTGATTTTCTTTAATTGTCAGAGTATAGTACTAGACAGACCACACAAAGCTGAAGGTTAAGCCATTTATAGAATGTGATAGCCAGGTCCTCCAGTGTCACACACTGCGTCAGTGTGAAAGGGAGACCAAGGCCCTGAAACTCGGCACTTTCAGGGGAAAGGATTATTTGTCTCTGTCATCTGCCCTTTATGGTTCATTTAACATCTTAGATAGCCTCTGTAAATTAAGTGGGTTTAGTAGCTGCCCAACTTCCAAGTCAAAGAGAGTGTTCTGTTTAGTGGGGGAACTGGAGTATTTTATCCTTCTCATTAACAAGATGTACATGGCTCAACAAATAATGAACATTGAATTATTTGTTAACCTGGGTTACCATAGATGGTTTAAAAATTACTTCAAGAGGCTTTTTCATTTTCTGCACACTTTTCCTCCCACCCCTTTTTTAGTAAGTGAATATACATATTTCACAAAATGGTTGAATTTCTCAGTAGGGTCTGGGTGCGTATAGAATTTTTGCCTGTCTGGATGGATGGAGTTTTTTTGACCATAATTTGGGATATTTGAAATATTACATGTCTCAGCATACTTGAAATCATCATCACCTTTATATCTCATCAAGCCACATGCAGGGACAAACATTTGCCAATTGACTAGAGGTATTCCAGCCTACTGCAACATAAAAATAATATAAAACATAATAAATGCAACTCAGCCTCTTAATTCATACCATCAGTGCCATCTCTGCTCATTTGAATTTATAAATAGAAAGTAAACCTTTTCCTTGATTTGAATTCTTTGTAATTTGTTGCATTTTTCTTCTGTACTTCAGTTTCCTCTTTTTTCTCTTCCATGGTGATTAGCTTCTGCTTAATCTTTTCTTGTTCATGCTCTTAAATTTTTCTAATTGAACATCTATTAATTTCTATGTCTTACTATTTTTGCCACTTTGCCCGTCTCTTACATGAGCTCAAGGCACCTACAGGAATAAAGTAGCCTAGCTTATCTGGGAGAAAGGTTGTCCCTGTAGTGAATAGTGTGAGACAAACCACCAGAAGATGACTTGGTTCTTAGGTGGGGTAAATTGCCTTCTGAAGGTTCCAGTCTCTAATTTGTTTTTCTGTGCAGGGAGCCTAGAGTGACTGATGATTCTAACTTAGCAGGCTATCTCAAGTTAAGTGGAAAGAATCCAGACCTCGTTCATCTCACCTTTTTTTTTTTTTTCTTGTTATAGAACTTTTTTTTTTCCTTTTTTCTTTTCCCTTCTTCTCTATTTCCTGCCTTCACCTGATGAGCTCAGACTGTAAAAATCCTTAGCAGCCCACATGCCCAAACTGGGCACCATCATCACTGAACTGAGGTTTCTTCAGTTCCTATGGAAATAGGCAGACACCAAGAACAATTCAGATCACAGATTATAATGACTGCATCACTTTGCTGATGGCATATATAAATACTGAAGTGCTTGTGATTATGGTTTAAGCAGACTATTTTGATGTGATTAATTCCCACCCTATTTGTAATGGCACTTATTCTCCTTGGCTATAATACAATGGAAAATTTGTTGAAGGAAATATATCTAATCTCTGTCATAGATGTTTGAAACAGTTCTACTCTTAAAGGGAAAAAAATTCCATGTATTAAATATAGAGATACTGTATTTACAAATAATACAGTAATTTCTACAAGTAAACAAATCTAAACAAATACTCTAAGATGCATTTCCTTGCTAAAGATATGGAATTTGAAATAACACATGAACATGACAAATTTTGCATAATATTTTGCTTAAATAATGACTAATCTATTATTATAATTATTATTGTTATTATATTATTTATTTCTGCCTCATAAACTCATTCAATTAGTGGTTTTCTTTCCCCATCATGTCAGAGTAAAGCCTGTTAAAGAAGATTCCTATTACAAAATATTAGCTTTAGTAACCATATATATATATCCTCTCACATTTCTTTTTCTTATTAGTGCTGATAATAATTGAAACACTTTTTTCTTTTGATCAGTTCAGAACTTTTTAATGAAGAAGATACATAGTAAATAGAAGAATGCTGCATAAAAGCATTCATTCTTTCCCATTCCTTTAAATTGGAAAGTACAGCAATATTTTATGCTTATAGCAATATAAGAAAATTGTTTTTGTTACAGTTGTCAGTTTTCTGTTCTTTAAAATAGAAAATGATGAAGGGTATATGTTTGTCTGTTCTTTCTGGAGTATAAAATATATTTATGTGAAAAAATGTACTATTATATAAAGCAAGCTGAACTCCAACCCAAACCTCAAGGCCGATTTTAAAATACTTTGGATTTAGTTCTAATTTTAGATTTGCATCTGGGATCCATCTTGACTTTATAGTTCATGTGTTTTTGTAAATGGAAATCTAAATAAAATACTATATGCTGAAATTACAGCATCTGAGAAAAAGCTGAATCATTAATGGCAAACAATACTGTCTTTGACATTCGTTCCACAACTTCTTGAAGTTTAAATTAAAAACAATAAAATGCTTTTTAAGCATCCCTTGCACATTTATTAGCTATGAAGAATGTGCACTGTGCTTAGGTAACCATTATTACAATGAAAAAACAGACCACAGAAGCTGTGATTTGTCCAATAAATAGTATGAATTTCTTTTCCGTCAAGTTCAATCTAAGTTCAGATTCTTTTTTGGTTTTTTTTAATGTATTCGAGCCTGTTGATTTTCATTCTCTTTCAGTGAGGTACCCACTATATTCACTTACAATACCAGGATTAAGAATTCGACATGCTCTATTACAAAGTGGTGATATAATTGCAGAGATTGTTCTAATAAAGAGGGTTGTTTATATACTATGGAAAATAGATGTTTTCTATCACTTTTGAGTGAAAATTTTCAGCCTTCGGAACTTCAGTTAAGAGCTGGCCCATCAAGGTCTCATGATAATTGGCTTTTCCTCTAAATACTTCTAAAGGCTACTCATTTTATTTCCTCATAAACCAGTTAACAAAGGCATTAAAAAAATGTCTCACATCATCAGTATATGTAAACTAGAATAGATATGGCATGATGGTTATCAGATATGCTAGGTGCATAGTGTTGAGAGAATAGGCTTTTTTTTTTTTTCTATATAGTATAAATTAATAAATAAATCCCTCTTTCTTGAGCTCTGAGCAATCACTTTTAGGAAATTATAGTAAAAAACATGAAGAGTAACTACAGGTACTTTCTTAGGGAAAGATTTTATCCTAGTTGTGAATTAAAGTGTACAACAAGGTTTCAGATTGCAGCACAAATATTCACATGAATACAAAACTTAATTATTATAAAATGAATAATAAAATTAGTTATATATTTACATTAATATACAAAGTACCCCAAACCAAACAAGTAAACGTCACTGTTTTCTTGAATATTTCATTTTCTGTTGCTGAGAACTGCACAGTGTGCAAAGTGTTTGGGTTTGGCTCTCTGTTGTCATGCTGATTTGTTGTGTGAGTAGTCACGGCAAGTTTTAATTTAGAATCAAGAGTAACAAAGTGAATATGAGCAACCAAGAGATCAACCAATAGCAGCAGTCATTCAGCAAAAAATAAACTGATGTGAAACAATCATGAGTTGCTCACCAACAGTTTGGGATCAGGAAAGGAAGCAACACCCAAATGAGTTATCAGTCACAAATATTCAAAACATGAGGGTCTGAAGGCAAAATCCCTCCTTCCACCCAGAAATAGTCTGTTGCTTTTCTCTGATGTTTCATGAGGCATGTCCACAAATTATTTCAAAATTGTTGCTTTTTATATCTCTGTATTGACTATTCTTAGAAACTTCCTCAATTTTATGGATGTATTTACTCTTTTCCCAGCACTCTCTTCCCTCAACTATGTTATATATCAGGACACTATTTTTTTTAAATTATTGTTATGTTTTGTTTTAAATTTAAAATAAAATAATTAATCTTTGAAGATTATGTGTCTTTAAGACAGCTTTCAAAATTGTCTCCACTAATATCCATTAATTCTCAACAGTTACAGTTGTTTAAAAGACAGAGTGCATTTTATATAATGTGGGGTAACATTGTTGAAATTTTTTTGAAATTTAGTAGATTATAATTTCAATATTAAACTTTAGATCAACACTACCTGAAATAGATGTTCAAACTATAAATTTAAAACTGAAAGTTAAACTTCTTTTCCCCACTATTTCTTGTCTACTCTTCTATTCGTTATCTTATTTAATTTCCTTTTAACAGCACAGCGCCAGTAAGCAGACTACATCTTAAAATATTACTTTAAATAAAATACAATTCGACCTTCTTTGTAAATTTTCCCCTTGTCTCATTTTCCAGTGCCCATCTTATTTCACAGCAGAACTAAGCAGTAGCGATTTCTTCTTCTAACACTGGGTGGCGTTCGATTGACTGCTGAAGTCGCTCCCAGTAGTCTCAAACTTTCCGGGTCTTCGAGTCTTTTTTTCAAAGACAAAATAACCAGAGTAAGACTAAGTCAAGAAACAGGGATTATTACTATTATTATTATTATTAATAATAATAATAATATAAGTATACACAATTTGAAGGTGAGGAAGTAAAATCTCTCTAACTTTCATTCATATTTAGGAGATCTCTATG
This sequence comes from Sterrhoptilus dennistouni, assembly GCA_013397095.1. Taxonomy (NCBI): domain Eukaryota; kingdom Metazoa; phylum Chordata; class Aves; order Passeriformes; family Zosteropidae; genus Sterrhoptilus; species Sterrhoptilus dennistouni. The sequence continues at coordinate 315,012 of VWZU01006791.1, forward strand.
GAAATAAATTGGGAAGAGGTGAATCCATTATTCTAGTAATGAAGCTTTCTCTTTAACGTATTTTATTGAAAATATGTATGTATTGTGATGCTTTTCAAATGTTTCTAATTCTGCTGTGATAAGGCTCCAAAATATTAACTTTATAAATAGTCAGATGGAATTCTTAAATGCAATCAGGGAAGCATAACGTTTTATAAATTTGTTTAAAAAGAATTTGTAATATTTAAAGCTGCTGACCTGAAAGATCCAAATAACTCTGAAGGCTCCTGTTCATTAATGTGGTTCTTGGCATGCAAATAATTTGCTTAATTTTTTTTAGAACTTATTTCAGTTCTCCACAGATATATGTTCACCCCAGGAAATTACACAAAGGATTTACTTCGGAAATTGGTGATGCTGTTTAGGTTTTGCCATTTTTCTTTTATATTTTCTCTGTCTTCTTAATACATATATTTGTAGCTCTGTAGTCTACTGTATTAGTGACTAGTTTTCCCAGTACTTTTCCATGGCCCTTCGTTAAGCAGAAAGACAAAAAAAATTCCAGAGCTCCAAGCCCTGGGGGGTACAAAGCTCCAAAGTTATCTTGGTTCTTCCTGGGAACCAAGGCCAAGAACAACTCTTGGAGATACATTCTCATGGACAAAGTACAACCAGTGCTGAAGGGAGGGCTCCAGAAAAGGGCTTGACCTGTGGGAGAATTGCATCGCCACTTATCCTCCTAATTGCTGCTTTTTATCAATTATACTAATTTCCTTAAACCTATAAAATGTACTCACCCCTGGGAGGAGTGGGCTTTTTTGGACATCTTTCCATAACTGCTTCTGAAGGCCTTCAAATAAAGATACCCTTTTATATTATATCCTTACTAAAATAATCTTGAGTTTCATTTCCAGAGAAAAAGGCAACATTGGGAATAACATTCTCATGTTTGTGATTGTTCTCCTGTTTACTGACTGGTATGACAGTGGTGGAATGACCTTGGCCAATTGCCAGATGCCCACCTGGCTGCTGTCTCACTCCCCCTCCTCAACATGACAGATACAAGATATCACAAGATACAAAAATCTTGTAGGTTAAGAAAAAGACAAGTGGATCACTTACCAATTTCTGTCATGTACAAAACAGATTTGACTTAGGAAAAGAAATTGAATTTCTTTCCTATTAAAATACACCTTGGATGGTAAAAAACAAAGACAAAATTAAATAAACACTTTCCTTTTTCCCAGATTCACTTTCATTTCTTCATTCCTAACTGGTCTGTCTCCTCTGCTCCCCTCTCAAGCAGCACAACATGGGAGGGGAACGATCAGCTCCCCTCTGCTGCTCACAGTACATTGAGGTGTATCTTAGACCAACAGTCTGATTGTGAGTGAAGTCCAGATTTGGTCAACAAAAGAACTTACACATTCTTGTGTTTGTTTGGGGAGTCAAAACCACTGGCCAGCTTAAGAACATGATATTTCAAGTAGGTGTATCTATTCTGCTCTGCCCTCTGCAATTAAATAATTCAGTATCACAATGTAAGACAATAGAGATTTAATATAGACATGACTTTACTTCACTATTATCTCCTTAAGGTATTTATATGATACATGTTTCCTTTTATAGACTAGAGCTGTTCCCTTGAATTCCATTCCATTCCCTTGAATTCCACTCCACTTTAGGAGAAGCCAAAATAAGAAGTCCATATCAATACAGTGCACTATTAAGGCCTTTTAGATTCAGCTCTAAGCTATCTCCTGGGTTACCACAGCTCCATGACAAGATTTCTGCTCCATATATATCTGTATATATCCACATTAAGCTGCTATTGAGAATAATTAAAGATTGAATGTATCTTCAGCTATTTGCATAGCCATGAAAATACGAGAAGAAAGACTTGCAAAAGGTGTGATCGTACATTCTTCAAAGTATTATTTGACAAGGGAAAAATGTAAAACCATAAATGTTAGACTTTGGAAATGAAGTTAAATTGCTGCAGAAAATAATTTTGGGAATAAAAATGTTTCACTAGTTGTTTTAAAACAGGTATTCACAAAGTAACAAAAGGAAAAGAAGAGCTGTGTTTTTGTAATTATGTGCCATCTCATCCGTGGCACAGAACATTTGTTAACAAAACAGTCCCTTGCACTGTGTGCTCAATTGCAGACTCTTTATATGTGTAATCAGCTGTATAAAGCAATGAGAAGTGAATACCTAAACACTGAACTACCAAGATATATCTGGAATATGATGAGAAACTACATAATGGGGTGTGCAAACATGCCTTCTTGCACACACACGGCTCGTTTCACTCAGATAAGAGAGTTAACACCATAGCTGGCCTTATTAGCATGTTTTTTTGAGAGCTGATGGTCTCAAGTTAATACTTGGCATAAGCTGGATGAGCTTCAGAGGTATTCTAATTTGTGAATACGCTTTCAAGTATACTACCTTCAAGTAGTGACCTTAATGCCAAGATTCTTAAAGTAAATAATGAAATTGACTTTTCTAAGTTCCCTAAAAACCTGTCTCAGAGTAGTTATAGGGAGATCCTGACAAAGATGCATGAAATACTATAAGTATTACTTAGACACAATGCAACAATTGTCCAAATCCCTTAGAATTATCTCAGTCTTTTCAGTAGTCTGAGAAAAAAATCTTTGTGTGCTATAGAAGCACTTTTTGATTTACAGTTATGCAATAATTGTATTCTATATTTATCATAAGATCCATAGACCTAAGGAGTATTGCAAATGCTTTGTACTATATGCATAGTTAGAAGGCTTATGTCAAAAGCATAGCAGTTATCTGTTCAAAATTGCATATATGTGAAAACTAAATGTATATATACGTACTCTCTCCATTTTTCCTTTACTAAAATTACATAAAGATATGTGGGAGGTTTTGCAGTATTGCTACATGTTACAAAATATGCTCTTCATAATGATTTGTTAGATTTTATGTTTGAATCTTTGTGGATATAAACAACATGAAGATTTATGATCAAATATTACATGAAAATGATATATAATATGTATCACCACTGGCTTAGATCTGTTTGAAATTAAGAATAACATAAGGTCATGAAGGAAACAGTATTTCCTGGCAAGTATATATATTTCTCTTTTTTAAATAGGTCTGTTATGAAGTGAAGGATAGTAGTATATTACGTAGTCTTTATACTGTAACCCCTCATTGCAATGGAACTTTCATATTTCACCAGATTTGTTCTATGGAGCTTTATCTCATTCCCCTTTCTCCTTGCATTAAGTCTTGTTCTTTCACATCTTTAAGATTTTAAGTGAATTCAATGTCTCACACCTTCATGCCATTATTCTTAGTAGAAACCACTGATCTTTTATTCCTGATGCTTTGTCCTTGTTTGATGTCTTTAACCAAAGTTTAGAGAGCTGTTGTAAATTACTAGAAACAATATATTCCACCAGTCCATAACTTATTTTAGTTTAATTTGGGACATATGAAAACAAAGACATGTAATTGGCTTTCAGTTCAAACTGGTTAGTAACTGTTGATGAAACTGTCATTCCAAATTTTCTTGCATAAAGTCCATGGACAGCCCTGTAGGTGTGTGGTTATCCCAGACCCAACAGAAAAGGCATCTGCATTCAAGCTCCTAATCTCTTTCTGATTATGCTATTGCCACCCTAGTGGGAATATTGCAGTGGCTTTTCTTCAATCTTTCATGGAAGTCCAGTTTGTGTAAACAGGATCGTAGCCCAGTCACTCGACTGTGTGCTTAGTTGTTCATTCTTTCTTGCCTGATAATTATGTACTTACAAAAAGTGGCATATGTTCAGAAAGACAGGATTTTTGAAGGTGTTTACCTCACAACCTGACATTTGTAGAACTCATTTGGGATGATGGTGCATGTTTTTGCTTGTAGGTACTCCACATCTCCTCTATCGTCTGTTGAGCATCCTAATAATCAGACTATCTCTGTTACCTAGATTGTTATCTATAGATTTTTTTTTTAAATAAAAAATATTTGTCTAAGTAGATGATCTAATTCTCATTTGTGCCCATCTTGTTGGCTAAGTTAATGAAAGCAAGTAAGGAGCAAGCAAGCATTTTGGCCTTAGGCTTATAAAAAGCTGTGTTTGGTATAATTAAAAACTTAGCAGACTAAGTAATTAATAAAAATAATTAGAACTGCATATTCATATTTTGCTGTCTGTCTTTCTCTCTCTAGAAACTTATTTTCCTATAGTTAGCTGATGCCAAACAATCTTTTATTAGCTTTGAATAGAAATCACTTGACTGAAATTGATGAACAGCAGGGAATAACATACCAATGTGGGTTACAAAACTGAATTTGACGTTGAAGAGTAATAGCACTAAGGACTCATAAGGAAAATTAAAAAAGAAGATATTTGTGAATTTAGCCAAATGAAATGAAACTAAAAATTAAACTAAATTTCAGAAGCCTGAAGTACAGGGAAGAAGATAACTAAAACCAAGAAGGGAAATTACTATGTGATTTGGAAGAGAGAGAAAGATAAGGGAAGAAATATTCCATTCTAGCTAGAATAACAAGGGGACTCCATTGTGCACAGCTATGTCAGCAACCTCAGTGAATACGCAAGTAAATTTGAAGTGTATAAAATCTGCACAGATGATGCTTTATGCTTTGCTGAGAGCCTGTTCTACTACATTTATGACATTTTCAAGGGTTACAGTAGTTATTTTGCTTTTAGTTATCTTACTGCCCTCTCTACTAATTCAAAGTTTAGAAATTTTTGTGGTGAATCAAGAAGGAAGCTCAGCCATCAATTATCTTAATATATACTGATAATAGACTATAGATCACTGACTGAGCAACAAATTCATCAGGATGCTCCTTCTAACTTCAGAGGACACCAGACTGACAGAAGTAACTTTCTAAGGTGTATTTGCTCTTCCATAGGTGCATAGACCTGGATTGCATCCAGAGTCAATGTCAGGGAAAAGTGCTAGAAAATATTTCATTCTGTCATAAAATAATGAAGATACGAAATTTACAATGAATTAGGAGATGTCTAACACTCCCTTCTCTGTGGCTGGAACTGTGGAGATTAGTTTCAATTACATGACTGGTTTGGAGATGGTTAAGATTAGGCTAAAATTATCAACAAAGTTAAAATTGTTTCAGAGATTTCAGAGACTCCTACCCTAAGCTGTTTCTCATCTCCCACTTTCATCTTCACCACCTGTTATATCTCCATTTTGTGCTGTGTTTAAGTTCAAAATATCACAACTATACAAATAAAATAGGCTCTTGTGCCTATTTATTAGGAAGTATACCACAATTAAAAAAAAAACAAAAAAACAAAAACAAACAAACAAAAAAAACCCCAAAACAAACAAACAAACAAACAAACAAACAAACAAACAAACAAACAAACCCACAAAGCAGAAAATTCCCCCAACCCACCGAACAAAAAGAACCCAAAAAACCTAAAACCCACTCCCCAAAAAAGTCACCAAAATCTAAATTACCAAGTTTTTAAAATTCAGTGAAAGATAACTTTATGGCACTTGGCTGTAGTCTTAATATTCAAGCTTTTTGAGCCCCTAATTTGGCAAGCAAATCAGTGGGACAAAGACTTCCTTCTCTCTTGTCCTTTCATGCTTATTGTGGAGTGCCTTATCTCTTCTGTGTCCTGACCAGGAGCCAGCTCAAACCTGCTTCCCTTCCTACTGTTCTGTATTTCCAGATTTATTCCCCAGGGAAATGAAAGTCTTGGATGGGAAATGTGATAGCAAGAGTCCAATTTTGGCTTTATATGGATACAACTAAAACAGTGACCAAAATCCAAGAAACTTTCAAGCTTTTTACTTAATAGTTTTGCACTGCCGTTGCTTTAGAATATAATTTACATTGGAAAAGATAGATTGATGAGCTAGATCCAACCATCAGCCTTATTAAAAGTATACAGTTTCTAGAACAATCTTTCCTATCTTGTCAAAATCACTCAGATTGTTTGATTAAAATTTATTTATTCAAAGTCTTCTAAATGCAGCTATTTGTGAGAGAACTTATCTTTTAGGTATTGTTTTGCTCATTTGTTTCACGGCATAAATATGCTTCTTTGTTTTCCTTTAATGTGTATTGTTTTCAACAAAAATGGGCATAAAATATAACAAATGCACATGTAAAGTTTGATCGTTCCTGTGCCCATTCTAGTCAACACTTAGGTGAACCATATTGTAATATATGTTCTATTTGTTAGCATATTTTAAATTATATTTACTTTTTGTGAGGTACCATGATGAATATTGCAAAGGGACAAAACATATTATGTGCCTCAAAATGGCTGGAACTGTTGCCAAGAAAACAGCAGATGTTCACTCAATTGACAGCAAGAAAACTGATATTCAACATGTAGAGAATTTATTCCAGAGAATTTATGATTTTTTACTGGGAATTTTGAAGACAATGTGAACTGAAAGACAAGAGACATTCTATTTTTGGTTTTGTTGTGACTTGCTGTGTGGTCTCTAAGCAGTTACTTCACCTTTCTCTGTCTCCATTTCTTGTTTCCCTCTTTGTGTCTTCTCTTTAGAATTAAGGGTTTTCAAAAGAGTCTATATTACACATTTGTAGCATGCACAATGAAACCACTGCAATATAAATAATAATTATAATAAGGCCAGTTTTAACTCTGTCTTCAGCACACAAACGAGGGAAAATTCCTCATTTTCTGTAATTTCAGAAAAAATTACTTGTTATTAATGTTCTTGTGAACACAACAGGAGGAACTGGAGATAGATCAGGCTCATGTCTTCATTCTATAAACTTTTTGGCTGGTTTCAGTGAAATCAACTCACAGCCGAGCTGGAGTCCAACCAACCGACAGAAAAGACAGGCTTTTAATCAGGCTTCTCTACAATGGAGCACATCCATTTGATAAATGAACTAATTAAGCAAATGAATAAGTATAACCTACCACTGTGAATGACGCTATGAAAAACCTTCAGATTTATATTAATAGTTCTAGAAAACCAGAAAAAAGGATAGGGAGAAATACAAGTTCGATTCATGAAGCGCATTTACGTAAATGAAATTTTACCGTGGGCAGTGGTCTGGTATAATGCATGCTCTGTGTGTGTGTAAAGATGACAAAGGGTAAAGAAGTCTGAAATAAGGTTATTTCGCTTCTGAGGTTTTCTTAATATCAGCCATTTTACAGGCAGAAGAATGTAGCAATGACTCATGCTCTTTCTGAATGTCCCTTTATAAAAGTAATTGGGATGCCGTAACACATGTACCCTGTTTTTTTTCTTTAATACCCAACATACATTCATAATCTCCATAGGAAAACAAAACAAAACCAATTTTTCATGCATGATTAAAAAACCAAAACGAACCAAACAAACAAGAAAAACCCCAAAAAACAAAACCAAAAACGCCTCAGATTCATTTAATATAACCTCAGCTTCATTTTTCCAGCTTTATCTGATTAGAGGTTTCTGGGATTGATTTGACAGCTTTGGAAACAACATAAGTCATCTCATTGGTTTTAGGGAAATAGCAGTGATCCCTGGGACTTTTTTTAATGTCCTGCCTCTCCCCAACATACCCTTGAAACTGTGGCTTTCTCTAAAAAATACTATATTTAAATAAGACAAAAAGAATGACCTCTAAGGTAATCAAAATCATGTGAAGGGTTAAGAGTTAGTTATTAGGAATGAAAATTTGAATTATTTTTTATTCTTGTGATACAAATGTTATATGCTGCTCATCTTCAGATGTCTAACCTTCAATTGCTTATCAATTTCAAGGTGCTTTTCATTTCAGTATTATTTAATAGGTTGCTTCTTTTCCTACAATAATTATTACCTTTTAGAGAATTGTTATGGGTTTATTTTTTTTTCTTCAAGACACAGTACATATATTAATAACTTGTGTGATAATATCTCTTCCCAGGACCTGTTTTTTTCATTATAAGATTAAGAATCATCAGCGACTTATCTACCAGGAACAAAAATCCAGTTAGTGAGAGTCTCTGAACTGAACCTGCTGAAAAATTGCCATTTCTATCTAGCTATGAAATTTTTTTTCAAAGAAGGGTTTTTTCCATTTTACATCCACTATAAGAATTAAATCAAACAGTAAAACAAGAAAAGAGAAGGGCATTCATCAGGAAAGGCACTGTGGTAGCGCAGAGAATACTTTGTTAAGATTCACTCCCATGATATGTCAAATCCTTTACCATTGACTTTATTGTAATATAGAATCACAGCATCATACAATAGTTTGGGTTGGAAGGGACCTTAGTGATCATCAAGTTCACCCACTGTCATGGGCAGGGACAGCACCATGGACCAGATTGCTCAAAGTCCCATCCACCCTGATTTCCCTGGCTTCTCATTGAAGCCCTTCCCCCTTGCCCTGTCACTATATGCCTTTCTAGTAAGTCCCCCTTCAGATTTTTTATAGGCCTTGTTTAGGTCCTGGAAAGCTGTTTCAAGGTATTATTAATATAAGGGTAACCTGTTGAAAAAACTGCAGCAAGTGGGAGTGTAGTCGATAAATATAAATTTAAAGCAGGTTAAATTGACTGTAAAGGTGCTTTATGGGTTATTAGCTCTACAAAACATATGAATATGAGAAATGAAAAAAAGTCCTGTTAAAGTCACTTGATATGTATGGCATAAGAATGACTTTCTGTAGTTATCCTGCAGAACCTCCCATAAAGAAGCTACAAATTCATAAAGTACAGTTGTGTAATAAGCAATTTTTACATATGTTAGTTTAGAAAAAGGATAAGTATCTCTGATACATTTACAGACTTTTCATACTGTATGCTACTGCAGTTATGTCTCTTGTAGTATTTTTCAGACTTGACTTTTTTAAGCCTCCGATGTGGATCTGCACATAGGACATGGCTTACTGACCATGCATTCTGTGATGTACAACCAGAGAATGCCTTGGGTTGGAAGGAACCATTAAGACCATCTAATTTCACGCATCTTACAAAGCCAGGGACACCTTTTACTAGACCTGGTTGCTCAGGGCCCCATCCAAGCTGACCGTGAACACTTCCAGGGACAAGGCATCTACAACTTCTCTGGATAACCTGTTTGTTCCAGTGCCTCACCACCCTTGCTGTGAAGAATTTTTATTTGATATCTAATCTGCATTTACTCTCAGTTTGAAGACATTACCCCTCTTACCACTACAAGTCCTTTTACAAAGCCCTCTCAAGCTTTCCTGTAGGTCTCTTTCAAGTAATAAAAGCTGCTGTAAGATCTTCCTGGAGCCTTCTCTTCTCCAGGCTGAACAGCACTGATTCTCTCAGCCTGTCTTCATATGAAAGATGCTCTCTGATGACATTTATGACACTCCTCTCAACTCTCTCCAACATGTTCAAGTGCTTATGTTGGTGGCCCCAGTCTGGATGCATTACTCCAAATGTGGTCTCTCTGGAGTGGAGTACAGGGGGGTAGTCACCTCCCTCAACCTGCTGACCTATGCTTCTTTTTATCCAGTCCATGATACATTTGGATTTCTAGGCTGTGATTGCACATTTTTGGGCTGTGTCAAGCTTCCCACCAACCAAAATCCCCAAGTCCTTCTCCTCAAACCTGCTCTCAATCCATTTTCTATCCAGCCTGTATTTGTGCTTGGGATTGAACCAAGCCACCTGCAGGACTTTGAGCTTGGCCTTGTTAATGTTCATGAGGTTTTGCAGGGGCTCACCACTCAAGGCTGTATATGTATACTAAATTTAGAGATAGTTGAAATTTTATTTCTGACATGTGCTTTTTTGGAAAGTGACTGTTGAGTTTTAATTAGTAAACACAAATTACTGTTGTATTTATGATTATTCATTTTTCTTTTCTTTTCTTTTCTTTTCTTTTCTTTTCTTTTCTTTTCTTTTCTTTTCTTTTCTTTTCTTTTCTTTTCTTTTCTTTTCTTTTCTTTCCTTTCCTTTCCTTTCCTTTCCTTTCCTTTCCATTTTCAAGAAATCCTTGTGCTTCATTGCTCTTAGAAATAAAAAGTGAATATGAAGCTATTTTAGCTCCAAGTCTTCTGTATTAAGGAAGCTCTTTTTATTTCCTGGGATATCCTGATTTCTAAAAGGAATTTAATGATCTGACCTTGAAAAACAGATTCTCTATTTTTAGAGTTAGCTTGTTCCTTTCCTTTTGTACTGTATCTCCAGTGTATCAGGTTATGCTAATCTCTCTTGTGGTATATTTATCTTTCTGCAAACTGCCCTATGCCACTGAACTGAGGGATAAGAAATCAACATGGTTCTTTCTGCTCAGGGCTTCTATGGTCCATTAACATGTGTGTCACAGGTTCCTTGTGTAAAATTGCATTAAGTTAAAATGGATAGTAATGTAGAGAAATCAGAGTTGGAAACAATCAAAATATTGTCCTGCAAACTGAGACCAATGCTTTTTTTGGGAGAAAGAAAAGGAATGTGAAATACTAGGCAATGTCACTTAGAAATTCCAAGACTGCTGTGATGCATTCAATAATATCACAGGAGAAAGGAATTTTCTTTTCAAGAAACAGGCTGCCAGTTGAGACTATTAGCCATTCTGTTACCCCTACATAATAAAGCTAAATCATGTAAGCTGTGCAGATAACAGATGGACCAACAGAGACAAATTATTTGTGATGTAACTGATAACTAGGTCGAAGCTGAATTATTGTGTAGTTTAAGAAAGCACTGAATAGTTTGCAAGATTAGGGAAAACTTGACTTTCCAAATGAAAGCAGTGAGAGAAAAGAAATGCATCTTGTTATGAGCATGTACTGATCTATAAACACAAAATGCAGGGGTAAATGGATGACAGAGAACAGATTTCTTGGTAAAAAGTGGGAAGGCAAAACACAATTGTCCAGTGTCAAGGACACAAAGTCATGGTAACAATTATACTCGTCTCCTGCAGATATATGTAATTTTCTGGACAAATTAAAATGTACAAACCAAATTAATTTTTATTTCTTGCTTTGTATACATACAGTTTTATGACTAATTTTGTGATGACATCAGTGGTCATCACAGATCTGAAACATATATACAGATATACCTGATCGCTTGGTTAAGAACGACTGATAGAAAACAAATATTGGAGATGACCAAAACATGACTTCAGGAAAGATATGGAAAAGACAATATTCATCTGATCTTAATATTGAAAACTTGCTTACTTTGCAGAGAAGAATCAATTAGTGATTCTATTTTTTTGCAGTATATTCTACTTCTTTATTACATTATTCTACTTGTTTATTATTATTTTACTTCTTTATTACATTATTACCATATTTTATTTGAGTAAACACATCGGTGATTGCTAAATACTTTTTGTCATTGGACAAAAAATATTAATAATTTCTAACTTGTTTTATGCTAATAAATAAAGTATAATTCTTTCTAGCTTTCCTACTTATCACATTTTTTTGCTTTTCTGCTCTGTATAGGATGAACTTTTCTCAGACTCCAAAGGTGGATGAAAGTTTTCCTCAGGGTAAGAACTCCTGCCAGTTTTATTCAAATCCCTTTGTTTTGGGTGGGTTTTTTTTGAGCCAACTCTATATTGTAGAGTGATTTTTACTCAGAGTATCCCAAAACCCTCACTCAAAGCAATAATCATGTGTTGATAGGTGAAATTAGTTTCAGAATTCTAATGAAGCTCAGCAGCTGGGAGACAGACAGCTCATCTGAAGATTAAATGAGAAAAATTGCCACTTTTGCTGGTTCCTTTAGGAACTCATTTACATTCTGTCAGCTCCCATTAGGGATGGGAACTGCGAATATTGAGGGAAATATGCATGAATTCAGTGCTGAAATGGCCAATCGTGATCAGTTTCCTCCTGCTTACAAAGCTGCCAGAAGATTTTATGTAGTTATGCCTCCTGGAAACAGTGGGTGATAATCTGCTTGCTTTTGACTGTCTCTTAACATTTTGCATTTAACATGACCAAAAGAACCAATCCCCAGCATAACAATGAGAACACATGATAAAAATGTAATCCCAAATCTTGGAATTAATATTCCTGGAGCCTTCTATACAGTATTCTGTCCCTTCTGTTTTTCTTGCCTTTTTTTTTTCAACCACAGATCTGTAAAGCTTCAGTATTTGTTTTTATGTGACAGTACCAACAGCTATGACAAGAAAGGTACCACACAATCCATCTTTCCCTTGATACAGCCCATGAATTTCTATGCACTTGGATCCTCATCATAATGACAACTTTTCATGAGGTCTGCTGACAGAGCCGACAGTAGACTAGGAATCTATAGCATGTAGGTGCTATCCATTTCCCCACTGGCTTTGCTTATATTTATACAGACCACAAGTAGAGGTGACTGTGCCAATGAAAAAAATGCATTTAATAGTTCAACCAGGAATGTAAGAGACAATGCATAAGCGAATACAGGAAGAGTAATTCTACTTTAAATGTGGGAAAATGGGATGCTGTAGTGTTTGCAGATTTTTGTTGTTTTCAGTTTTTTTTAAATAAAGGTTGAAGAAGATTAATAAGGGCAAGAGAAGGTGGCATAAGATGGTCAACAAATATTTTTCTACTGCACCTGCAGGAGAGTTTGATGACAAAATCATAATTTCAATGAAACAGCTATATTTTCTGTTTCAGAAATATTTAGGTAAATACTAAATGGAAATTTTTTGGGTTTTGTTAGATATATAGGTTTGAGTAACTTATTCCTAACAATTCTAAGAGAAAATAAGATTCCTAATGCTGTTGATTTTTAATAAAGCAGAGCAGATTACTATGAATAGCCTCGCACTCTGAAGAACATACTAGCATCATTGAAATGGTGCAAGTCGGTTCTACAGGACATGCTAAATGCCTTGAATCACACAGGTGGAAACTTAACATTTGCATCACACTTACAAGGAGAGGATTACAAAAAGCAAATTATTCTGCAAAAGCAAACATAATAAACAGCTACATTTATCATACATTTTGAAAGTGATTTTGCACAACTCTATGATGATACTAAGTGTGAATACATAGATTACAAAGACTGAGAATGATTAGAGATGTTAAAGAATACTTCATACATCTGCAGATACATATTTACAGCTGGTGCAGGGCCTTCAATGTATCACCTGATAATTCTTGCTTCCTTGCTCCTTAGTTCCCTCCTCTAAAGTATATAGAAAAGTAATTCAGGATTGAGAAAAGAGCTAGAAGAATGACACAAGTTTTGGAAACCCCATTTCAGAGCTTTAGACTGAAGGGCTTAACTAACTGACCTTTAAAAAGTAGTTTAAGGAATTTCAATATAACATATTTATGATTATTTAAAACACTAGAGAAACCCAGAAAATAAAAATCTCAATATACACCCTTCAGATGTCCTATGGAATCGAATACTATTTCAAATGCATGAAACTAATACTAAATTAACTAACTAACTAAACTGAAAACAGAAAACAGATTAATTTAGCGTTAGGAAACAGCACACAGGAACAATCAATGAAATGGCCAATACATGCTAGTGGACTCTTATGAAATCTAAAGAATACTTGTAAAGAAAGTATTCAGTACTTTCCACAACATCTCTGTCAAAGAAGTATTTAATAAAATACTAGTAGCATTTATGTATATGGGTAGCATTTCAAAAATTCCAAAGGCTTACTAATTCATACATCCAAAATTTGTAATCTATATAAAAAGTAAGTTCATGGGAGCTACTGTCCGGACAGCTTTGTCTTTATCCCTGGTAATATAATGGAGTAGATTCTTGTGGCATCTATGTCAAAGCATGTGGATGCCAGAGAGGTAATTGGAAATACCAAGAATGTTTTCACAAAGGAAAAACTGTGCCTGAGTAATCTGGTGGCCATGTACGACGGACTGACCATACCAGTGGATGAGGGAAGAGCTTTGGATGGGTGTTGGCCACTTGGACTTCTGTAAGGCCTTTGAGGTGTTCCCACTTAACATTCTTGTCTCTGAATGGGAGAGATATGGGTTTGATGGGTGGAATATAAAATGGATAAGGAATTGGACAGATTGCAGTTTCCAAAGAATTGCAATCATCAGCATTTTGTCCATTAGTAGATCAGTAACAAGTGGTGTCCCTCAGAGGTGTATACTGGGACCAGTATTAATCAATATATTTATTACCAGACACTGGGGTTGAGTGGATACTCAGCAGGTTTGCAAGCTGAGCAATGCAGTTGATTCACTTGCAGGAAGAATCCAGAGGGACCTTTTCAGCCTGGAGGAGTAGGCCTATAGGAACCTTATGAAGTTCAATAAGTCCAAGGTCCTTCATCTGTCTTAGTATTAAGACATAATTAGAATGACCTCTGAACTGAGAACTGATACTGATTTTAATTACACTTGAATCTATGTGCAAGGATTGTTTTAGAAGATTCATGACTGGTTGATCTTAATTTTTGAATATTACCCTAAATGATAATGAATAATAATTGAAGATAATTTTCCTGTTCTTCTGATTTGGTTATTGATACCTGTAATAGAGTGATTTCTGGAAAAAAAGAGTTTAATTTATTGATTTTTTTCCTGGGATTTCACATATATAGAAGAGATTTACATAGATAAATGTTATGGATTTGCATTGCTGGCATGTCTCATTTTTTTCACTGGCAGTCTTAAGAAGCTTTCTTCATTAATTTCCTTACAGGTCAATGACCTGTATAACAACTCTGTACTGCAAGCACTCTTATACCCTATAAATTGCCTTACATATTAAAAATATCATCTCCACATAGCAAACTATCTGTTAATGAATAGCTGAATGACTAAAATGCATGTTGAGAAATGGATAAAGATTTTGTAAGGCAATTAAGCTTAGCCTTATGCTTACATTATTCTGGTATTTGCATTACAAAAGAGTATTGTACCATCAGAAAAGTGATATGAAGACAGATATGTTATTATTGTGAAACTCAACAGCCTTCATAATTAACTCCTCTGTTCTGTTTATACCATGCTGAAAAATAATTTATTTTGAAGCTATAACATTCAGTATGTCAAAAAATAAACATTTATAAATGTACTACTGATTGACAAGGGAGGCAAATATGAATGTGAAGATGTACTGACCATTTGTACCAGATAACTATTTTACAAGACTGAAAAAATGAATCTGTCATACAACAAGAAAATATATAATCCACTTTCAAGTAAGAACCCAAATCTCTTCTGACATAATTGTGTTTTGCATGAAATTTTTGTTACTGCTATTAACATCTGTATTGAATTACTGCCTGAACAACAACTCAATGCACTATAGGGTGTATAAAATAGAACTCCACTGTGTATGATATAGTATTTATTTAAAAAGAAATGTGATAGAGGAGCAACGAGGTGATGTCCAATGATGGGTTTGAGTATAGAAATATGTTGAACCAAAGCATCAGGTACATACTAATTTGGTGTCATATTATGCCAAGTACTGTATTTATTTTATTTTTTTTTTAAGTTTAGGAATGCTATAAAAAAATAATCTGATGTAAATCTCGTAAATTTTGAAAATCAGCCCTAAATTTATGGCCTGCTTAGGCTCCTGGTAATTTACCTGCACAATCCATCAGCAGTTTTGTCTTCCTAGGAGTGCAGTTCTGGAAGTGTGGCTCTGCATGGTGCCCAGAGCCATGCTCTTGGCTGAACAAGCAAGACCTCAAAGTGAATTCAATATAACTTTGAATATATTGCTGTGGGATTTGTGGTAATGTATCTGCATAGTGTTACAGTGTGCACTGGTGACATTTCAGAGATAGATTTGCTGAGGGAGATAACCTGGCTGATGCAGCTGACAGACACTTTGATTGTCACAGGGCTGAGGATCCCACAGCACTCTACTGTTGTAACAACCAAGCAGTTTTTCCATATTGTCTAGTCTTGAACCATGTGAATCAAACCCAGAAACCTGGATTCTGGGATTTCCAGGACTGAAACTTTTTGGACAACCCACATCTTCCACTCTTTTAATAGGGCTCTGTTTTCCTTCACCAAAAAGAAACTGTTATTTTGGTTGGGCTTTTTATTCACAACATAATTTCAAAATATAAAATCTTTGATTAAATGGAATTGTCCCTCACTGCACAGTTCTAATTAGGTATGAAGAATAGAAAGAAAGATGAAGTGATGAGAAGATTACTTGCTACCTCAGAGCCTCTAGCAACTACCTTCTTTCAAGCTGTGAGGTAGAAAATGAGAATTCTGGCAATGAAAAAATGAGATCATAACAAAAAACTGATAGTAATTCCCCTAAAGCAACACTTTTCAGCTTTTCCAAGTACATGTCTGCTTATTCAAAGTTAAATTTTCATTACCATCTCCCTAACATTTGCTGTAAAGGCAAGTTCAAAAATGTATCACTGAGAAGTCAATACTCAATTTGCTTGTGTAAGTCTGGAAAGGTTGCCAGAGAATACTTTCTCCTGCGATTACAGTGTTAAGGAGCAGGCAAGTGAGATTATCTTCATTTCAGATGGTAATTACATTTTTAGCACTTCAGAAGCACCCACTTGCCTCTCCTGACATCATAAGTCTGGGAAGGTAAAATGAAGTACCTTTCCTTCACTTGTATCTATTAGATTGTATGCTGTGATCCCCATGTGTTTGGTGATATGGTGAGCCTATAAAACATTATTACTCTGGTCAGTTAAGAGGCACCAATCTTTTTTCCCACTGTTATATAAAACTTCCAGAAGGTTTGAAAGGTTTTCCCTCACAGAAGCCATACCCTATTGGGCTATAATTGCATGAATGCTGTCTTTAATTAAATTCAAAACCAGTTTCTTTGGAGCAAATATAAGACCCACTGGTCTGTAATGCCAAGGGTCATATATGGCTTTTTTATTTTATTTTTAACCTAAGATAACAACTTCCCAATCTTTGGGAACAATGTGGGGTTTATTAAGGATATATTGCATATCTTCATTGCTACCTCTGCTATTTCACACTTCAGTTCCTTCAGAATTCTTTCATCAGCACCATCTGGTCCCCGTGATTTACTGTCCTGAAGTTTTTTGAGTTGCTCAGTAACATCATTCTGAGAGGCATCAGCCTTTGTTAAGTCCACTCATTAATTCCTTATAAAAATTATCTGGGAGTCAAGAAATTTCCTCATTGCCCTTTGCAGAAAATATGAGTGTAGAAAGTTACTTTTCATTTTTGTCTTGCTTTGATTTGTTTGTTCATGAGTTGACAGTTCAATGGACTGGTTTTTTGCTGGTTTTTTGCTGGTTTCTGAAAAAGCTTTAGGTTTCTGAAAAAGCTTTAGGTTTCTTCCTGCCTCTTGAAGATGTTTTGATGATCTTAGTCAAACTTCTTCCTCCCTTATTTTCTTCCCTAATTATCGTATTATTTTTCCTTTTGTGCACATTTCTTCTGAGCTTAATGGTAGGACTATGTTTATGTTGATGTGCAGTTTATTATGTTAATAAGCTCTCAAGAAAATGAAGATTGGGTACATTTTGAAGATGTATAGTATGAAGAATTAGCACATTATTATGAATTTCCTATGCAGAATGAATAATTCTGTGGTAAGTGGGGTGTGATTTTGCACCTACATTTCTTACCAAGTGCCTGGGTAAATGAATGTACTAATTTCTGCCTTCAATAAGTCTGTGCATATGTGCTTATGAGCAATTGGGGCAGGAAGGGGAGTTTAGGGCAAAGCCTCGTGATGGGCAATGCTTGATCCCTAAAGAACATCCTTGGTCTTTTTCTTTGTCTCTGATCTCTGCAATTCATATAGAGTGTGAGGGGAGCTTGAGAAATGCACTTGGCATAGCCTGAGCAGTAAAGTTTGTCAATGCTGGCGAGAAATCACACACTGTTGAGCTGCCAGTGCTGGTCTCAGAGCTGGGGCTCCTTTTGGCAGGCGCTGGGCTCCTGGTTTCAGCTCCTGCCTTGGAGCCATGTCCGTCACCTGTCCTGCCTGAGCCTGAGCCTGAGCCTGAGCCTGAGCCGGAGCTGTGTGGTGCCTCCACGGGAAGGGCGCAGCAGACCCAGGGGGGTTTTGCCCAAATCATAGCCCCCGTGGCCGAGCCCGGGGAGGCTGCAGGGCCACACTCACACCCAGCTGGGAGCAGCCAGAAGGCAGGAGCCTAGGGTGTGGAAGAATGTAAGAATTGCCTGAGCAGAACCCCACAAGGCTCAGTGGAGTGGTTTCTCACCGTGAGCATCATATTCCTCCCTCTGAAAGTCTTAGATTATTAATGACATATCATGAATCATCTGTTTACATACACCCAGTTCTTTTTCAGAAAGATAGAAGCTTTCAAACTCAAGATCTACAGGAAAGCTGAATATAAACCAGGAACAGTAGTGGGTTGTTTACATGCAATTTTAATTGAATTATTCACATCGTTTTTCTGTTACAATATGATAATTTACTCTTTTAGACAGCTAAAACAGTATCAGACAATAAATTCCTTCCTCCATATATCTGATTTCCTTTTGCCATAACAAAATTTTGGATGTAACATTTTTAAGCCTTAAGTCTTTGTGCAAAAAATTCCATCTGTGTCTGCTTTGCAACAAAGTCTACATCATCCCTTCTCAACCCCTGACTGTAGAGCCTGGCCCCTGGTTCATATTAGCAAGCTTCCTGTTTCTCTGTGTGCTTCAGGTTCCACCCTTACTGTCATTCCATCTCCTTGTCCTACCCTTTCATTTTCCAAAGGTGAACAGCCCCTCTCTCACCTCCACCCTCTGGAGGATTTGGGTGACTCAGACTGAATAGCAGAAACACAGAAAACGAGTGACTTTCTCCAGGTGACCCAGCTGCAGCCTGCTGGAGAAACAAAGCCCATTGGAATGAGTCACCATACCAGCAGCAATAGCAAAATGATGAGATCCCAGGATGCTTTCATAGTTCATTTCATATTCAGGCTCACATTGTTCCCTAAGAAAGCTTTTTCTCTTAACTAGTAATTTTTAACTGTAGGGTGAAAGTTTTCATAATACCTGAGAAATGTACTGACTATCCTGATACAGACAGACTGGTATAAGGATGCAAATTTCTTTCCTTTGATTAGATCACTTCATGAAAAGATACTGTCAAGAGAAACATTGATGCTCCTGCTTTTTTGACTGGGAAAATATCAGATTGCTAAAGCTAATCAAATATAGTGTTTTACATAGCTATAGCCCAAGTTCAAGCCAGGCATATGGGAAATGATGGAAAGTGCTAGCATACACTGTGACAGATGACCTTTTTTAATATGAACACATGATATTTGGCCCATTAGCATGTTTATTTATTTAATATGATGCAAAAACCACATTGTAATTCAAGTGGGTAGTATTATAGCCTATTGCTGTCTATCTGTTGTTCACATTCTATGTAATATCAACACAGAACTCTGCTACCATGTCTTCTCTATTAAAATAGTTTATTCTACACAGTGCTGGCAGTTAATTTCAAAATAAACATCACCTTTGAATTCACTTATTGAATTTGAAAAAAAAGACAGTATGATAGTTTGATCCATTATTATAAGCATAAGGACCAAAATTAGGCTTTACTGAGTAGCTTTTAAAGAGTAAAATGTTAAAAATGTTATTGCAATTCTAAACAGTTACAAAACAGACTCCACCTGGTTGTATTTTTTTTTACAAATATATGAATAAATACATCTATGCAATTAGTTGGTACTGACACAGCTACTTGCAGACATGACCAAATACATGTTACCTTGTTTCTTGCATGTTTTTGTATAATCATATATTGACAGCATTAAAAATGGAGGTATGATCTAGAACAGTATATGTTAAAAAAAATAATATATATATAAGATTAATAAAAACCTTTGTATTCATGCATCTTGATGTGACAGTCCAAAGTCCAATGACACTCTTCAAACATGCTGAAAATAGTACTCAAGTAGAAGCATAGCTTAAAAATGTAAACCAGGTAAATTCTGGAAAGACATATATAAGTATGTACACATGCACATACATACACACATATATATAGATATTTCTGTGGGCTCAGATGAAGTTCAGTATTTATTGTATTATATAATGGATCATTAGAAGGAAGGAAGAGTTCTAACAGCTAGCTCTGAATTTTAAACTGGAATCATGTTCAAAAATTTGTGAAGTGGTATTCAAAGAGACTCTGCTTATTTCCTAAACCTGTTTTTGCCTCCATTCTTGACTATTAAAAAACAAATGTGTATGTACTGAGCATACATATAGTGATACACATGGGTTAGTTCACAAAACAGTCTGTTCACTAGTGTAATACACTCTATTATACTTTTATTTAAAAAAATATATATTCTTTGTCCTCATGCAATTCATAGCATTGTCTGTAAGTAAAATGAATCATAGAAAAGTCCAAAGTAGCTAATCCCATCTATTTTGCACCTAGTCGAACCTTGATTATTCTCTATAACTTTGATCTATGCATTTTAATTTTAAATGAAAAGGTGTTAGCATTTCACTCTGTCTGGTGGGAGACCACTTCAAACACCACACAGCCTAGGCATTAGAGAATAATCTTTCTATTTATCCTCACATTTATATGATTTTAGGGGTTGTTCCAGATATGCACAAAGAATTTTTAACTTTTCAATATATCTGATGTATCTTTCCTTGAGTATTTAACAAAGTTAAATATATTTAGCTCCAAAATCTATTTCCAATTGATTTGCTGGTTTAATATTGAAACCTGTAGAACTACCTACCGTGTGCAGCACCATCATTTATTTGTTTTGCTGTGAAAATTATTTGTTCCTGTACAGTGAAATAGGGAATCTAAAGCAAAGAGACGAGTTATTTAGGTAAGAACAAAATTGCAATCACATTTATGGGGATTGCTGAAAAATATTCTAATGGTCTAGCTTTTCTAACCTTCATAGAAAAAAAGAATGTTTCACATTCTTAGAAGAATTAGCATTTTCTTAAAACCATATGCTCTTGACTTATATCAGCATAAGCTACTGCAACACTTTTTCAGCTCTACAAACTTTAATACAAAAAGGTGATCTGAATTTGAATCAGATCCAAGTTTTCTACCCAAATATTGCAAATTCACCAGAATCAGCATCACTAATTCTTTAATAGAATAGATATTTTATGAAACCTGACAACATTAGTAGAGATTTTTACAATTGCAGATTAAGCCTTTTATGGAAAATCACAGATGAGTCAGGTTCAATAGAACAAAGATTTCATCTAATATTAGTTTCTGGCAAGTCAATTTGCAAGATTATTTTTGCAGATTAAATTAGCTATATTGGGAGGTCACTGTCTTACTTCTAAATCAAGAAAGAGAGACAGTTGCATAATAGCATAGGGCTGTAGATATATTATTAACCAATCTTTCACAATAAGAAAATTAACTATTCACCAAGAAGGGGTGAATTAAAAAAAAAAAAAAAAAAAAAAAAAAAAGGTGTTTTATAACACAATGAATTTCTCTTGGAAGAATCTGGGGAAAGGCTAGCTGAATATCACTAAGAGTGCAACCTGTCTGTATCTTAGTATTCAATCTCTGGAAAATGTAAGAATTTAGCTAAGAGTTCGAGAAAGAAGATACCACAGTTTAAAGTGGCTTAGGATCTGTCTATTCTGGGCTGCATGATGCATTTGTATTCTCAAAAATGGGACTTCTGCCTTTGGACTATTTAATTAATCAGAAGAGATCTATTTATCAGTAGTTGGTGACATAATATCCAGGCAAAGCAATTAATTTAGATTTGAAAATTTCCACTAAGTTTAAATGGAGTCCTAATTTTTATGTATATTTATATTTATATCTTAGAGCTCTAGTTATTTTTTACTTCTAAGAGAAATCCTGGTTACAGTTATTCAGTACATTATAGAATGTGCACAGAGGCTGAGGCAAAAAATTCTGGGGCAAATAAAGAAGAAATAAAACAAGTAATGCAACTTACAGACAGGTTATATCTTCAATTAAAAAAATCTCTTGTCTATTTCACAGGAAATTTGTCATAGATCAGAAAAATCTGTTTGAATCTCATCTTCCACTTGTCCAAAAACTGATTATCTTGCAGGGACGCTTGCTTACATCAAAACAATATAGGCTGTTATGAATAAAGCATGAAAAATTGTAAAACTTAGAGGGTTTTTGAGCTAAAGAATCTTTTTGAGCTTAAAGAATCTTTCAATCCTGCTGTGAAGGGTAACAGGTCTGTAAAAGGCATCTCCAAGGTCAGCAATCTGTATTTTTTAAAAAATTTACTTATTATTTAGATGTACCAGCAATATGAAACACCCATAGAGAAGTATTTCAATTTGTTATCCATTTAATTAATTAATCACAGTGTGATTCTTGGCCAAGAATACAACTCAAAAGCAGAGTGTTAGTCAAAGTAAATAAAATAACTGGGATGGTTTTCCCCCACAAAAGCATTTGCGTTTCATCTGAAAGTGCAAATGAATACACGTTAGGGAAAGTTTCCTGTTTTACAACAATGTATAATCAGTGACATTATTTCCCCTCCTACTTGCCTACCTCTCTGTACAGATAGTTGTTGGACTCCTTTCCCACATCGTGCATGCCCCATCCCTGGCATTGTTCAAGGCCAGGTTGGATGGGGCTTCAAGCAACCTGGTGTAGTGGAAGCTGCCCCTGCCTATGGATGAGGCATTGGAACTGGATGATCTCCAAAGTCCCTTCCAACCCAAATTGTCCTAGGATTTTTAACTCATTTATTTAGAAGACTTTCTCTGATTGATAGAAACCTCTCCAACAGTGTGTTTTCTTCTCTAATGGCATGTGACTGCAATTCCTGATTGGCAGGTGGTGAGTAATGGATTGCTTTATTTTTAAAGCATATCTGCATAATCACTGTGTTCTTGTTTCTGATGGCAAAATCAGTAGGGAACTCAGGGCCAGTATAGTAATAAATGCAGTATCTACAATTTTTTTCTAGCTGGAAGTAGTAACAAATAGAAATACAAAGCTCAACTAGCCTTTGAAATGAGCCATAAGTGGTCCTTTTAAGACAATCTCAGGCATTGACTGCTGGCCATTGCAGAAGAAAATTCATCACCAGATTTTTAAAAGAATCAGAAAAATAAGGAGGAAGAAAGAGGAACAGTAACGAAGACATGGAAGATTTTTTAAGCAGCATTTAGTCCATTATATCCTTCATCCTTCTAATTTTGTTGCACTTTTCAGATTTCTATTTAAAAGACAATTTTCCCTTAACTACTTCAAGCTAATTTTTGTGTTGTACCTTCTATTGGTTATGTGTCTCACATACTTCAGTTCTCATTTCTTTCATTATCTTCTTGTTCATTGAGCTATTCTTCTTATTAATTTAATTATCTGCTTTTGCTTTCCTTTCATTCAATTTTATCTTCACTTGTCTTTATAGTATTCTGTCATGTCAGTTCCCTTCTGTTTAATTCTTACTCCTTTCCAGCATAGGCAAAGGAAGAAATTGCCTTGAATTCAGTGAGCTTTGGAAGGACCTTTAGCTATCATTAAGGTTTTCCATGATAGGTGAAAGAGTAGCTTTTCCTTGCACTATGCCATGAATGG
Organism: Sterrhoptilus dennistouni; assembly: GCA_013397095.1. Classification (NCBI taxonomy): domain Eukaryota; kingdom Metazoa; phylum Chordata; class Aves; order Passeriformes; family Zosteropidae; genus Sterrhoptilus; species Sterrhoptilus dennistouni. The sequence continues at coordinate 338,489 of VWZU01006791.1, forward strand.
CTGGTGCTGACCTCAAGAAAAATTCTTCTGTCATCTGGGTATATAGAAAATTTATTGAATCATTGACTCCAGAAGACTTTGGTGGATTTGGTGTGCTCCTCCCCACACTTTTTTTTTCTTTTTTTTTTTTTCTTTAATTCCAGACAGAAGCTACCCAAAAAAACCCTCCNGGTGTGAAACAGTAATAAGAAGAGTTCCAACAATCAAAGATCAAAAAAAGAATCTGAAACCCTTACTGTAATACCTCTCAGTAACTGCTTACTCCAGTATTTCTCACTACCTTGCTGACTTTAACCTGTCATCCCAAAGACTTACATCCCATAGGTTCATGGGACCAGAGTGATCTAGAGTATGAATAATATGGACACTAATGCACTAACATGGGAGACATCAGTGTTGATTTTGGTGGTAGTGAATCCATTTAGGTCTCTGTACATACTTAAAACCTGTGTCTAATCTCTTGTCTTTTCTGTGAAAGTAAAAAAAAAACCAATTTATTCCAAAAAATGAATCAACCATACCATCCACTCACTCCCCTCAATAAGTCGTGGATGTGTAGAACAGAAAGGAACCCATATTCTCAGGGAAGACTTACAAAGAACATAGTATCATAGAATGGACCTTAAAGATCATCTAGTCCCAAACGTACACCACTCACCCAACTACTTGCAGGGACACCTCCCATTAGACCAAGTAGCTCATGGCCTTATCCAACTTGGCTTTGAACAGTGCCAGGGTTGGGGTATCTATGACATCCTTAGGCAACTTGTTCCAGTGTCTAACAACCCTCACAGTAAAAAATTTCTTCTTATATCTCACTTAAATTTCCCCTTTCAATTTGTACCCATTATTCCTTGTCCTGTCACAGTTCCTGACAGATTCCCTCTCTAGCTTCCCAGTAGGCCAACATCTGATACTGGACACCAGAGCTTCATGCAATAGTTCAGGTGGGTCTCACAAGAGCAGAGCACAGGGGGAGAATCACCTCCTTTGGCCTGCTGGCCATGCTCCTTTTGACGCAGACCAGGTTGGCTTTCCAGGCTGCAAGTGCACATTGCAGGCTCATGCTGAGTTTCTCATCGACCAACACCCCCAATTCTTTCTCTGCAGGGCTGCTCCCAACCCCTCCTTCACCCAGACTGTATTTGTACCTTGCCATGACCCAGGTGTAGGACTTTGCTTTGTTGACCTTCATGACATTTATACAGGCCCATTTCTCAAGCCTGTCCAGGTCCCTGTAGATGGCATTATTCCCTCCCTCCAGTGTGCTGACAGCCTCACGGAGCTCGGTGTCAGCAGCAAATTTGCTGAGGGTGACTTGATCACATCATCCACATCACTGACAAAGATGTTGAACAGCATTGGCTACAGTAGTGACCCCTGAGGGGCTCCACTCCACACGTGGACAATGAGCCCCTGACCACAACTCTCTGTGTGCAGCTCTCCAGCCAGTTCTTCATCCACTGCATGGTCCATCCATCAAATCCATGTCTCTCCAGTTTGGAGACAAGGATGTCACATGGGGCAGTGTCAATCCCTTTGCATGTCCAGGCAGACGATGTCAGTTGTTCTGCCCCTATCCCCCAGTGCTGTAGCCCTGTCATAGAAGGTCACCAGGTTTGGCAGGCATGATTTCCCCTTTGTAAAGCTATGTTGGCTCTTACCAATCACCTCTATATTTTCCACATACCTTGGCACAGTTTCCAGGAGAATCTGCTCTACGATCTTGACTGGCACAGAGGTGAGACTGACTGGTCTGTAGTTCCCCAGGTCTTCTGCTTTTCCTATTTTAAAAATGAGGGTTATATTTCTGTTTTTTGGTCATGGACTTCACCTGACTGCCACAATTTTTTGAACAATGATGGATAGTGGCTTAACAGCTTTGTCTGCCAGTTCCCTCAGGACACATGGACAAATCTCATCGGGACTTTTTCACTTTCAGGTTCCTTAGGTGTTATTGAACCTGACCCTCTCCTACTGTATCAGTGATGTATATTATATACTTCCCATTGAAGACTGAGCTATAGAAGTCATTGAAAACCTTAGCCTTTTGTTTGTCTAGGGTGTCCAGGTCTTCCATAACCTTCTGGAGAGGGCCCACCTTATCCCCAGGCTTTCTCTTTCTTGCTACGTGTCTATTGAAGTCGTTCCTGTTATCCTTAATTTCCCTGACCACACTCAGTTGTTGCTGTGCTTTGGCTTCGCTAAACTTGTCACTAGCTTCCCATACAATTCCCCTGTATTCTGCCCAGGCCACGTATCCATCATTTGCACTTCCTGAGAGCTTCTTTTTTACTCAGAATTTGCACAACAGCTCTTTATCTATCTGAGGCCTCCTGGAATTTTTGCCCAATTTTCTTTGTGTTGATATGCACTGCTCCTGAGCATAGAGGAGGTAATCCTTGAAATTCAGCCAGAATTCTTTGGCCCCTTTACCTTCCAGGACTCTATACCTGGGCACTCTACTGAACAGCTCCTTGAATAGACCAGAGTCTGCTCTCCTGAAGTCCAAGACTGTGAGTTTTCATACTTGTCCCTATTTCCTTTAAAGTTTTACCATATTTTAGTGAGTTTGGAGAAGCAGCAGAGCAACCTAATATAGAACTAGGATTAAGATTCAGGTCTTCGGAGTTTCATTCTTGTTCCTATGTACCTTGAAGAAAATACAGAAATTAAGTCTCAAGTACACTAAATTGCAATTTCTTTATTTGATCCATCTGAAAAGAGCAACCTAAGACACTGGCTGGGTAATTTTCTGTTGAAGCAATAAATGATGACTACACATATGTGCACACACACATACATATGCCTAGATATTGAATGGTTTGACTGATCTCAAACCGTTTGGGTCAGAAGCAACTCCTAACGTTGTAACTGGTTTGTCTTGAATATCTGGATTTTAAGTGGAACTGTGTAAGAGGCAGAGTGCCATCAAAAAGTACTAGCAACAAAAATATATCTACCATTAAACAGACTGGATGCTAATTAAATCTTTTCTCCCCTACCCTAGTCATGAATCTTAACTTACTCTTGGATGAATATCAAAGCTAATCATTTTACTACTTCAACATTCTCTTCAAAGCAGTACCAAAAGTGGACCAAGGATGAATAGAATTTACATTTTGATTTAGTAATAAGGTATCTATATTCACAGAGACCTTTCCCCCTTGGCAGATGAAAATAAGATAAATTACTATTTTATTTCAGGTTTTGTGTCTCTTTAACTTATTTGCCTCTATTGCTGAAAATGCTTCTATATATTCCTGAATGTAAAACATGTCTACAGTCCCACTATGTTAATGAGATAATATATACACTTTTGGTTAAAGAATAGTGTTTGCCTAAGAGCTAGAAGTCTGAATTTGTATGAAGTTGTCACTCAGACTGTCAGCCATATGAGTAGATTACTCATTTAACAATAGTGAGTTATAGAATCCATCTAAATTCCTTTGAGCTTTATTTTCACAATTTTTTTTTTCATAGGAGAAAAAAAATAAATGGGCAAGTAGAAAAGGTTTTTCCCTTTTTTTCCCCCCAAAGTTAAGTCAACATCTTGAATTTTGAAATTTTATCCCTGGATTTTCAGTCACATACCTGGAACGAGTGAATAATCTTTTCAGTTACCTTTCTCTTGATTTCCTTCACTACTTCACTCTCCACAGAAAACTACGGAAACCTGAGCTGTTAAGTGCAGCTGGGAACAGAGGAGCCTAAGATTGTCATTTTTTCCTCTTGAAAATATATCAGAGAAGGAAAGTGAATTGCAGTTAATAGTGTGCCTTGTGTGAGTACTTGTTCCACACTTTCTGCTGTGGTACCTTACATGCTTTTAATGTTGATACAGCTTACTTATGAGTTAAAATCATATCCAGAATAGTCAAGTTTGTGTTCAGTAGTAAAAGACACAAAATGTCAAATTTCTTCAAAGTCAAACTTATATTTGCAGACACATAAGAAGCTGTAACTCAGATAGGGCACTAAATTGCAGAGATTAACTTCATCAGCTGCTACACACAATGTGCAGGATTTTAAGAAATATAACTATACACCAATGTTGAAAAAATCTGATCTTACTCCGTAGAATGTCAATATACACACTTCTTTAAATAATAAGTTTCTTCATGTTATGATCACATCATTGATATTGTCCTCCCCTGGGGCATTTTAGAGTTTTATCCAATAATGAGAGTCACACTTTATAATTTAATTTACTTATTGCCCCAACCTCACTCCCATATCTCCTTGTTTCCCTGACACTCTTCCCACAGGACCAGCATCATTCTTAAATTTTTCTGTGCCAAAAAACTGGCAGAAGTCGTGGTCTGAACACTTACAAATTCAATTATTCACTGAAACAGCCTGCAGACAGAGAAGTGTTTATATCACAGTTTTGCAAAAAGAGAAATTGATGAAGAAACATGAAGTGTCTTGTCCAGTAACATGGAGCTGTCAAAGTTAGTGCCAAGGTTGAATTCACTCATGATTCATATCCCTGTCCTTGAAACACAAGAAGATATCACTCAAGGTCCATGAAGGCCCCTGGCTGCAAAAAAAGGAAACCAGCATGTCTCTGCAATGTCTTATAATATCTTAAAACTTTAGGATACAGAGAAACAAAGGTGACCATGGGCTGTAATATAGGTATGAAAGCCATGGCTAAGTAATAACAGTCAACAGGAACAGCTGCTGGGGTCAAAATCTTTCATTGGAAAATGAAGGAGCACAAGGCAGAAGCATATGAGGCTCCACAGGAAACTGCAAGTTTATAAAAATTTCAACACAAAAGATAAATCCAAGAAAATTCTCATTAAAGTATTTGGCATTTATATTTGGAAGCTGGCACGGGTTTAAACTTCAACAAGAACACAGCATGTGATCTAATACTGTGTCTTCCTTGAAATTTATCAGTCATAATTCACCTGACTATTTCTATTTCTCACTTCCACCTAAATCAGTTTTTCAGTCAATTCTACTTCAGGCCCTCTCTTCCAGTCTTCTCTTTAAATCACATAGGTTTTTCAGATCCACCTAGCTGCTTCACATTTTAAATCTCTTCAAGTTTTTAATCTCTTCAAGTTTAATCAACTCACTGTTTCAATTGTTCACTTAAGAGCTGCATCAGGTTTTTGAATTGCTTTATTTTCGCTGTCTGCTACAATTTCTGGACTTAAATCATATCAGTTTATATAAACTTTTCAATCACTCATGTCAGACATCTATTTTTACGTCTTGCTTTAAATCACATCAACTTTTACACTGATGTAAATTATATATTCTCTTACTTGTTCTTGGTATATTGACTAAAAAAGGGTTTCCAATTTGTATAATTCTCTGTATATTTGTTATGTTGGTAGCATCTTTATATGTCATGCTGACTTAAAAATTAAATTGCAAATTATTTTCCATATGAAAATATTGTGACTGGCAACATGGAATTCTTAAAATAGAATGTTTTTCCTTGACAAAGACCTAAACCAAATCTTCTGAAATTAATGGGAGTCTTTCCAAGTAGCATTTAGGAAAAATGCAAAGACAGCATTTTAAAAGAAATATACTTCCACATTATTAAACTCAGATCCATTTTCACAGGAAAGATAAAATATGAGATAAATTTAGGATAGAAGTTAAATTTTAAAATAGGCATAAATTATAAACTGATGCTATTTTAGTAGCACCTATTTCTAATTGACAAGATAAGTAATGTAAGCAAATACAGCTTACCAAGGTGATCTGAAAGAAAGAAGACAAGACCACTTTTGGCTTGGACTTGATCAGAAAGGCAGAAAAGAGTTGACTAACTCTACTCTTTTCTGCAGGAAAGAAATAAATCTGCCTTTTTTTCTGACCCTGAAGACAAAGAATATAGAGTCAATGTTCTACCAATCTTAATTGGTCTGGATTTCAGCCATGTACTACCTGCTATATAGTTGCATTTTTCAAGTTAAACGTGGAGATGTTAAAATCTTATTACTCAGCCACACAGAAAAATAGATTGACATGCAGACAACACTCTTTCAGTTTAGGGACTTTCTGCTATTTTCTTGTGTCAGGGTTTTGGCTTCTTTTCAGCCACTGCTTCTTTTTTCAACCACTGCTGAAGCTGAGGTTGAAACATGGGAGATGCAGTTTTTGAGTTAAGACTTGGATGTTTATTATTTCTTATCTATTTACACTCATAGGCCGTGAGCTCTAACTAGCAAGTTAGAGAATGCAGGTAAAATGGAGTACCTCTCTATGGCTACAAGGCCTTTTCATGGACAATCCTTCCAATTATGAAATCCACCTAAATTGTTTTTACTTTAAACCCAATAACTAACTACTTGAAGTCTGCAATGTGGACTCAATTGTGCAATCAACCAATGACAGAAAACCACCCAAACCCACAAAGAAGGAAGAAGATGATGAAGAAGGACTTAGACAACACCCAAAATCCTCCATATTGCTTCACATATACTACTATATATTAAAATCCTAAAATCCAAGTTTCCAGAATTCCAGCAGTTGTGTGTTAGTCATCATGTTGGCTGTCCTGCTAGATACCTGAGCTAGTTACCTTCAGAGCCAATGGAAAGAAAATGGCGTGTCATGGTATGCCTCATCAGCTGAATGACACCTTAAAAATGTCTAGCCTTTGTGAACAAAGCATAAAGACTAACTAAATCCTAAGGCAATTAGCTGAGCTTCAGCTAAGCAAGATGAAGCCCAGCCATTGTGCACAGAACATGGTGCAATGCACAGGACTTCCCACAGGATGAGTATTTCCATTGTGGTCTGGTGTAGAATGATGAACAAAGTGCTGTCATGTGGCTGATGGTTTGTGCTGTTCACAGACCTTAAGTGACATCAGTTTGATTCATTAATATGTGAGAATGATCAACATCCATACACAAATAGATTCAAATAAATCCTAATCTGTATTAAATGGAAAATTGTTAAATAGCAAAATCAAATAAATAATCAAACAAAAGCAATGTTTTCAACTTAATCTGTTGATCATAAGTGAGAACAGCTCAGACTTGCAAAAATGGGATTGTTCAAAATTTGCATAGTAATTATGTGACTAAAAAGAGCATTTAGGTACTTTGAAGTACCATGATGACATAGCCAAATAAAATATATAGATATTTTGCAGAAAAACATATGCAATGTGTCAACATAAAGGGACAAATGAATATTCGTGTTGTTGGTCCTAGGAAGTATCCAAATCACAGTTCTTTTAAGTTAGAGAACAATGAAGAAGGTAAGCACAAAGGACTGTGAATAAGTAACACTTATTACCAAGTCCATGAGGATGACTGTGAAAATAAAAACAAACAAACAAAATAAGCAGCATCAGGAGCAAATAAAAACTTTTGGGGTGGAGAATTGATTAGTATAAGTGCATCTGGAATAAATGAGAACAATGGAGAAAGATGCCAATTCCACCTCATTGTCTGACTTCTTATGTGAAACCTATCAAGCCTGCTCACTGTGCTTACAGGAACTTAGCACCACCAAGGGCTGTAGCTATTGTTGCTCACAATACAGGAACAACTCCACAAACTTTTTTTTTTTTTAGTCTTAACATCGCCCCCAATACAGTTTCTAATTCCCTAAATGATACAAATATTAATCTATAGACAAATATATTCAGTTGCTATACCTACAAATTTAGCATATAAATTGTTACTTTGAATTAGATATGTCCAGAGACTCATTCAAAATAGCAAAAACAAAACTCAAAGCTAAAATATGTGAATTACAACTGCTGCAGTTATCTGTGTCTCAGAAATTCCTTAGTTTCTTGAAAGGAAACGTGGTATGTTTTCAAATTATCTGGTTAAAATTGCAGACTTAAAATAATTATAACAAGGACCACTGAATGAGAAATTGTTATTGCCTACTGCATAATATTAAGTGTGTAAGTAGAAAAAATTTAATAATAACATTTTTTTCAGGGACTATTAAGAATTTTTCAGTGACAATTTTTCAGTTGTCTAATCAGTAAGTTTTCTTAAGGAGAAAAAAGACTTTTTTAACAGGCCTATCTCCTTAGGGTATATACAATGAAGTTTCTGTTGCCTAAAATAAATGGGAAGGAAGACACAGAAAGAACAAGATTTTCAGGACAGATTCTTTGTCCTTTTAGTACAAAAATATTTCCTTCTTCTCTTTGTTCCTTCTGCATCCTTGCAGCCCTTCCCTAGGAAGAGGAAAAGGTGATCAAAAGGCTTTGAAACTTCTTCCTTATTCAGTCTTGTATCCGAGCTGAAAGTACTGCTGTAAACAATTCCTTCAGCCCCTGACTCTAGGAGATAAGATGGAAAACTTGGTGGGGAAGAGAAGTGAATCCACCACTAAACAGCTGATGAAAAAGTGATTGATGTAGGACTTACATATAAAAATGTAATCTGTGAAGTAGGTAGAATAGCTGAGAAACTGTGAGAACTGGACAGCTTAATTGATGAAATGAAAGGGAATTATGGTCTGAAGGGACAGAATTATTTTGAGGAACAGGTCTAATTCCAGAGGATCAGCATGAACAAATCCTTCAAGGCTGTCAGAGTGCTAAGCAAGGACCAAAGTCATCTTTCTGACACATGCAAGGCAAATTGTATTGTTAAATAAATCACTTCAGGAATAACCAGTTATTCCAGAAGCAGAAGACAGGAAAAAAGAAATCCCCACAAAACTCTTCAGCTGTCTGTTCATTTTGTTTTGGTAACCTAATATTAAAACCTTTGTAAATGGCAACATCTCTTAGAGCTGATTCTGACCTCGGTGTGGAATTGACCAGACTGTGACAAAGAGGTTCAATGCGGACAGATAAGCATTGAGTCCTATAGCTTCCTGTCAATTGGGGAATTACTGTAGTTTTATTTTATGTTTCATTAGATTACAGATTTTCACAGAAGTAAGAACTTTAGAAGAGACTCAGTTGCCTCAACTTAAACCCTCAGTTCCATTTTAGACCAACTAAGTCTCGCAGATATGACAAAAGTAGTAAATCAGTGTGTACCCTTCTGCACAGGCTGCTGGAGGCTTAGTGATGTGATACCTGCATTTAAGAACCTTGAAAATACAGGCACAGGACAATATGGGAGGCCTCAGAACTGTAAACCACCTACCAATGATCAACCACCTCTTACCATTAGAATACTGTGGTAATACAACAAAGAACATGCATCCAACATAGGAGAAACACATAATAGACAACAAATTCACATCTATGTAGACTTGTAGACCACTGAAGTATGAGTAAGGTGCAAAGTGTGTTAGCAAATACAAAAATGTTCTTAAGCAGGTCCTAGAGGCAAGAAGGAAATCACCAAGACCACCATCATAGTGTCAAAAAATGAGAGGATTCCTAATATTATAATATAAGATAATATATGCATTTCTCCTTTTTCATTGTGCACTGAAATTGAATGGTGCAGAAGGGCATAGAATAGATTAGAAATACACCATGAAAAGTTAGTATTTATCCTTTTTAGGCACATATTTTGAATTATAATTTCTAGTATCATTTTACTTGGAGTAGAAATAATTCTTTGATTATTTTGTTAAATCTAACACTACAATCAAATGATCTTGAAAGTAGACTTGGGATGGAACGCTATTTTGTGAGTTGGTGAGTCAAGACCTTTTGACCCAAGAAAAGCAAAGACTCATTTATGTCTAATCCTGGGCGCAAGACCTGCTGAAGAGGTTTAAAACTTTTATGTGCAAAGACAGGAAATAGAGAGCTCTGAATGAAATGAAACTTGTTTTATATTGACTGTAAGGTTCCTCATTTTTAAACACCTGACAGCAATTTTTTCTGGAATGAGGAACTTTATTATAAATTTGAATGTACCATGTTCTTCTACCACACTTATTCTGAAGATGTGTGGGAGAATTTTCAGCACATATACCATTGCTCAGATGGATTTGGGTCTTTATGCAGAAGGAGATTTCAATTTTGTAACTATAAATATTTCTTTACACCTAATTAATTCCTAATTCCACAAATGTCTCCATAAGTTTTAGCTGAAACTGTTCACTGCTTTATATGATTTTAATTCCATAACCCATCTAAAAGCACCTTTGCTAGTCTGAGGTACCTAAAGATGAAGATGCTATTTTTATTGTTGTGATTATACTCTTGTTTTTTAGGAATGACAAATTCATAAAATCATTAAAGTTGGAAGAGACCTTCAAGATCATCTAGTCCAATTCTCAACCTAGCACCACCACAACCACCACTAAACCATGTCCCCAAGTGCCAGGTCCAGACCCCTCCTGACCACTCTACCAACTCCCTGGGCAAATTATTCTAATGTCTAATCCCTCCTCTTGTAGAGAAAAAAAAAAAAAAAAAAATCTAGTATCTAATCTGAACCTCTCCTGACACAAGTTAAGGCCATTTCCTTTCGTTTTTTTACTCGAGACTAGGCAGAAGTTTTTCAGAGAGCTGAGAAAGATCAGCGAGGTCTCTCCTGAGTCTCCTCTTCTCCAGACTAAGCAATGATCTTTCTTCAGAATTTAAGGAATGAAAATCTTTAAGAGCCAAGAGGAACATAGACATTTGACACCAGCAAGGGCAATTTCAAAACACCTGAATTCTGACAGAAAAAATAAAAAAAAGGACAAAATGTAATTTAATGTTTTTACTGCTTTGTTAGGGACATGGCTCAAGTGGCCTATAGATTGATCGTGGTTTTAATTTTTGTGAATAAGTTAGAAATTGTTCAGTCATCAGTTATAATGTTGAGGAAAGCTAGATTTGTGCATTTCCCTTTACAGTTTAGAGAGAGGCTTTAGCTCATTATTTTTAATCACACCTCTACTTTGGTTACAGTTTAAAATCTGTCATCCAGAAATCCCTGAAGCTTACAGTGTTTCTTAGTCTGCTGAAAATACTTTTGCCTTTGGCTGCCCTTAGGGTTGAGGCTAGAAGAGCACAGGGAAGTATGCCAAGATCTTGGATGGATGCACAAAGAACTCTACTGGGTCTGTGTTACTTTAAAGCATTTTCCTTGAAGGAGGGCAAATAATCATCAGAGTGTTTGAATACTGGGAAAAAAAGCCCCCGACAAATTCAGTGAGGGAAAAAAAATAAAAATTAAAGTACTTCTATTGCTTTAAGACACTTGTATTCTACATCTGGGCAAAAATGTTCAACTCTTTTATTGAAAAACATAGCACCTCTGACAATATAATCTATGAATGAACTGTTAATAATTACTTTGCTCAAAAGAAAAAAAAACCCTCCTCCTGGTTTTACAAGCTTCTAGATATTATAGTAAATTTGTTTTCATTAGTACTATCAATAACTTTTACATTTACTTATGGAGCAATTTTGCTACTTTATTTTCCTTGGTCATCTTTAATCTTGTTTGCAGTTAAAAAGGGCAAAATCCAAAAGGTAAGTGAAACAACACTATTTACCTCAGCTCTATAACACGCAAGTCAATGAATGTACAGTTGTGCCTTACCATTGTTAGTGAGCATTACTGCATATACTCAGCAATCTGGAGGGTGTTAGAGCAGCAGCTGAGATTGTGTTCATTGTGTGATACCTACAATTTGCTTTCTATTGACGCAGCTCAGATGAGGATGTGAAACTGTAATAAGGGGTAAAAAAATCAAGACCAGGATCAAAAAGTAGTTCACAAAAGGCTGGTACTAAAATGGTAGCTATCTGCAAAGATTAAAAAACTAAACACAACATCAAATTATATTAAAACACTTTCTGAAGCATTGACTTTCAAAAAAATATCTACTGTAGTAAATATTTTTATTCAATAAATAAATATAGGGAATATTTTTATTAGGAAATAGTATTTTTATTATTTTAAAGGAAGCCTTAGAGTGCTGGACATCAAAAATAAACATACACTGCTTGGCTGTCCTAAAGAGAGTCTGGTTTTCCAGGTACTTTGACCTTCCTTAGGGCAGTCTAACCCTCTGCAGTCTGAGAACTAAATTCATCTTTGATGTTCAGAGTTACCGAGGCTCCCTGCATCCCCCTAAGTGAATCTAGCAATTTTTCTTTAAATCAATTAATAAAAAATATTAGTTGCATCCTTAAACCAAGTGTTCTGATTTGAGATGTTGGATTTTACTGGAATCATCACAGTTACTGTAAAGGTGACAGTCTCCACATGAACAGGAAAAACTAGGCTTGGCACAAGCACCAGTAAACAAAATATATCAGCAGCAGGCCAGAGTAGGAGAAGAACCAAAATAGACAAAGCAAGCTGAGAACATAAACATGACCTAGCATGTCATTTTAAAAATGACAGACAGTCAGGACTGCTAACTATATACCAGTCCTGCAATTTGATAAATTTGATAAATTTGATGACTTTGAAGAGGAATAGCTCAGGGATGTAGAGCAATGCAAGCAGTGTAGAGGTGCTGTGCTACTACTCTGTGGAGAAATTAATTTTTTCTTTCTATTCAGGAAAAAAACCCCCGAGATCAGCATGTCAAACTAACAGGCAATTTCTGCTTTATATTTACTTCAGATTAAACAGTTGTGAATATTTGAGCTTCTGGACTTGTATGTTATACCAGATATGAAGATTTTTGTGACTGTGTTATGCCTCTGCTGGGTGTGTGAACAAGTAAAAGTGAACACCATAGGGATGCACATTGAAATATACTGCTGGAACATATAGGCAGTAAAATAAATTAGTGTGTATTCTGATATTGCATAGGAAACTTACTTTGTAAAGTTCAAGCATGAACAGAAAATATTTCTTATAGGAAATGAGAATTTTTTTAAAAAAATCTGCACTTCATGTTTATCATATAATGACAATGTTTATTTTAATGTAGGTAGAGTGTGATGTATATATATTTAAATAGCATGATTTGTTGAGCCACATGTAATAAACCCAGTGAATCACTGTATTTGCAGCCTTGAGAAGAATTAATTATAATCCCATATCCACAACAAGCTTTAACCGCTTTCATTTGCATAGAAAATGCAAAAGCATTTTCCAGATCTTGACTGTCTCTGAAATATGAATAATTGCATTTTCAATGGGAAGAAGTTGGTATTTTGCTTATCTATCATATGGTAGAGTAGTGACTTCCTCTATCCCTAGCGATCCCACAAGGGAACATTATAAACTTTCTTCTTCACTCTTTATTCTCAGTCTGTCTTTTTAAGGTAACAGAGATTCCACCCCTATTAATTACTTGGCAACCTAAAATATTGTAGAATATATTGCTTAGAGTCACATGAGTCAGCTGTGATAAGATAAATAAATGACAGCATCTTCCATATCCTGTGCCTGTGTTTTATGGTGTATTTTCTAGATGAAAATCTAGAAATATCTGCATAAACCAAAATACCCATAATTCAGTGATATACTGATTTTTCTTTACACTTTAGCAACAGAAGTATTTATATGGATGTGTATTTAAATTTTTTCTGGATACAAGTAGCTTATAATTTCTTCCTGTTTCCCTTGACCAAATTCAGATCAATAATCAGGACTCAATCTTTTTCTTTGCATTTTTTTAAGCACATAAAGTAATTGAAGATATTTTCAGCCTAGAGGAATATAAAACTAATGGTGTAAAAGTGTTCAAAGGCAGTCATGAAAATATGATACCAGAAAGAGCTAGCTATTTTAGGATATCATAGATGTTCTTCAATTTAAAAATGCATTACTGTGTCACCACATTTCTTCATATAATATGTTCATACAATTATCTCTAATTGTAAATACAGCATGAAAAAAGATTCCTGATTGGATTTTTCATATATTTCTATGGAGCTTAGCAATAATGAAAATTCTATGATGAAGAGAAATTTGCAAATTCATTTTTCCTTTATTTACTCTTCTGATTGTTATCCATATACAAATATAAAAGAATACTGAGTCAGCAGTAGTTAAATTTTTTTCAGTACATAGGGTAGTTAAGCATATTATGCAGTTGCACTAGAAATGCTGGTAATTAGAGTTATTGAATCTGGCTGGGAACAATTACATTCATTTCTGTTGATTTTATCACAGTGTTCAAAAACGTTATCAAACATAAAGATAAATGCATGAAATCCCACTAATATAAGGTTTTATTAAGGCCATAAAACAAAGCTAGTCAATGAATGAGAGAATGTAAAAACCCCTATATTTTTAATCTTATCTCTTTGTTTTTCTCTAAACTCATGACGAGATGATGTAGGCCTGGATTCAACCTTGATGTAACTCCACGGAAGTTAGCTGAGATACACCAAACGTGGTTTTGCCCCAGAGGATTTTAGATTCATTTATTTTAAATGAAGTCTATACATATTTTAAAATGAGCATTGCCCTTCAGAATGTCAAAGTAGTGAGTGTAAAAAGAAAGACATCCTGAAAGATAAAAGAAAATGTGTGTTATATGAAGTATTTTAGGACAGAAAGTCAAACAATTTAACCACATTTCCAGCCTCATTCATCTGACTGATTTCTCTTATGCAACCCCTGTGAATTAAACTCTAGTAAAGACAGGAGAGGGCAAATCATATGCCCCTTGTGCTTCTGATTGACTTAGAACCTTCCTAAAAGGGACCGCATCATTCACTTGTGGGGCAGGCTGTCATACTCAGAACAGCAGAAAGAGATGATGCCTTTAGATATGGTATGCCATCCCCCAAAACAAAAGGGTAAGTAGAGCCTTTAGTTCACTTTTTTTTTTTTTAATACATTTACAGCTGTATAACTGCTGTCTGAAGAGAGTTATAGTCTGCATAGAGATGTGCATGTTCAATCCCTCCCCCAAATCTTCCTTCCCAGTGTGTAGAAAGATGGGAGAAAATGCAGGGGTCATGGAATGCTGCCTTACCCTGCTGTCAGTGATGGAAGTTAATTTTTAAAAGGATGTAGGATTAGTTGCTGTGTTCATATTGTTACATGAATTGCAGATCTAGCAATGAACTTAAAAGTGTTCAGAATCCCCTCTTCCATCTCCTCTGTTGTTTTTTAGCCAGATGTATGGCCTAGCATCCCCGTCCCCACCTTGGCTTCCAGCTGCTGCCTCAAAAGACTGCTGCTCTCCTGAAAGTCCTGAATTGTGTCTGTAACATATGAAACATCATAGGGCAAAAGAATGGCTGCAGCCGGCTGTGTATGAGCTACTGTCCCTCCTATGAAACACAAGGACAATATCAGTACCATTTGCTAAAGTCTGAGTGGGATGGAGAGGAAAGCACAAAATATGTTTCCTTTCTGCTATCAGTTGAAAGGACTGAATCTACTTGCATGTGAGGGTACAGTAGAAACCGTATCTCCCTATCAACCATAGTTACAAGACTCTTTCCCTGAGGCAAACAGTGAATATGAATTCTTGCTACTTGAGAGGTTAATAAGGGAACACAATCCCTCTGAAAAATAAGGAGCTTTTTGTCAGTTTTTGTTTGTGTGTTTTTGTGCCCATGCAAGTCTATTCTCCTGTGGCATGTTCAGCAGGATTAAGCTTTCCTTTAGTAAAGGCAGTGTTTTAGGAATCATGGTAGGCAGTTTTACAAATATGTACATTATATCTAAACAGGGAAGAAGAAGATGTCTGTTGGGCTGTAGCCAGCCTCCCTTACCAGTGAGCACATATACTACTCTCAGCACGAAATTGCAGCCAGTTAGGATGTGTGAACATGCTGCTTCTGTTTTACACAAGAAACTCTGTGATGTTCTTCAATATGCTCAGCCTGGAAGAATCACTATGAAAGAGTCAAATCACTTACCCATGCTCATGACATAATCAAGTTGAATTCAGTTGTGTATTTGAAGACCTATAGTTTACAAATGCTACATATTTTGTTGGCTCTCTAATTGCATTAATCAATTCATTATCAATAGTTACAGCAACTAGGAACCTACAAGTCAATACTTGTAGGGACATCAGACCCTGGATATACAAATGTTAGAAATTCACTACTAATTCACTAGGAATTAATTTTTCATGTTACCTCTGCTACAGGCTGAAAAGTGGGAACTAAAAGAGCCAGTGTCCCAAGGGAGAGGAATTTGAGAGGCCCAGCAGAACACAGTAAAGAAGGTTATGGTTAACATATGTATCATAAATATGTTTCTTCCCTTTACTTAGATACTAAACTGACATGTTGTCTTAAGCATTCACATAAGATTTGGTTTCAGACCAGAAAAACTCTCACACAGGTATTTCAGTTAGTCTGTTGCAAAGGTTCAACTGTGTCTCTCCCATATAACTGGCTGGATTTTGATCCACAGATATTATACAGAATGAAAAATGTAATTTTTTTCCTTAGATTCCTATCAGTTTCTTCTGACTTCTACAATTAGTTTACAAAAAGATTGCAGTAACACAGGGATTAGTACACAGTTATTTTGAGGTGAGATTTTTGTAGATGTTATTATGTTTATTCTGGCATGCTTCTAGAGGAGCAGGTATAGACATGAATGACTGGGAGACTACCAGGTATGCTGAATGCATGTAGAAAAATACTTCTTCCTTCCTGTATTCTTGATTTGTTATTAGGAAGATTGATACTGGCTTCTCATGTTAAGTATTACAGATACATTAAGAGCCAGAAACTCTTACTGAATGATTTCCTTTCAACACAAATAGGTGTGTAAACTAATTTCATCTGACCTGCACCCAGAGAATCTTGTATTATCAGTCTTTCACTATACCTTTTCTCCTTCACTGCAGTCTTCATTTTTATTCCAGTAGTGGTAAAGACAGAGTAATCTGTAATCTGTTACATAAATCTAAACTGTATTATTCTTAGATTTGAGAATATATACTGTTTATTATTTATTAAAAATACGAGTGCTATTACAGAACTAAAGCAGATGTTAACACGAATCTAACATAGTTAATTGGCTCATCTATTTTGATATTTAGAGTTAAACCTCAACAGAAATAATAACTGGAAGATGAAGAGCTCATATCTGAACCCATATTTAGATAGATGATCAGATATCAGCTCTTGTTGGGAGTTAGAATTGCATTGGGGGTGGAGATTGCTTAGGTTTTGCTTGTTTGCTTTTGTGAAGTATTTCTGTAAATTGATTTTTATTTTCTAAGGGAAAAATGCAAAAAGAAGTTGTCCTTTAAGTTTTCTTAAATTAAAATGCCTACAGTCAATTCTCTCACTCTTTCACTGAGGGCAGTACACAGTACTGTAGATGTTCTTTATAAGCAGCACACTCAATTACTTCTGTGTACTATATTCTGACCTTTGTATTGGGGCCCTGTATGTCCTTTTATTCCATCTGGGATATGCTAATCAGACTCCTGACACAGACTGAAATTTATTGATCCCATTATCCCTGAAATGTTTTTGGGTTTGGTTTTTTTGCACTGCCTCAGGTCCCTGTTCCTTCTGCTGATTAACAAACACGATTCCACACAAAACAGTGCATGTCTTTAGTTGGCATTAGCTTATGAATTCGTGCCGAGTCAAACAGTTGTTGGAAGAAGTCTTGCTTCTCTGCTGTGACTCCCTTTGTGCAGCATACACTGTTTATGCTTTGTTGAAGTCTCTGAAGATCATGAAAATTTCAGAACACCCACCTTCTGTTTTGATGAGTGGGAGGAGCTGACAAATGCTGAAGGATTAAGAAATTTGTCTTCTGATCATCCAGATCCACCTAGTGAGCACCACGTACCCTGATATCTAACTAATTTTTACATATATATGTGTGTGTGTGTATATATATTNGGAATCTCTGAAAAGAAAGGAGAATTATACTACTCTGCCAGGCAAAATTGTTCTCCGCAACTCTTATGAATGACAAGATGAAGGATTCAGAAAGGTGAAAGGTCACTTAGAAACATGTTAACTCCTTTATCCACTCCTGAGGTCTTTCAGAGGGTCAAAGACATTCTGTGCATTCTTGCATTCCTAATGAAAGAGAATGTTCTATTGGTTTGGTGATAGGCATTTGCATTAAATCCCTACATTTGCAGGTTCCTTGAGATGCTCTTTCTTTGCTCCACATGAGACACCAAACGATGCACATTTTTTATAGTTAAGGCAATTTTGGAGATAAGTTTTGTCATAGATTGTAGCTAGAGAAAAGTGTCAGCTTTTTAACTAAATACCTCCTTATCTCATAAAATGAACATTCAGTTCCTACACAAATCTGAGTCATCTTCAAAAACAATACACAAGTGGTCTTTGCTCCAAGTGTTAAAGTTGCACAAAAATTATTTATCCAGTGGAATTCCACAATTTTAAAAGAAAACTTGACAGATACTTTATTAAGTACAATAAGAAAGACACAATCTTAACTTGGCACTGAAAATAGACTCATGAATCTACTGAATCTATTTAAATATGTAGAAATATTTTTGCCTTTATATTCCTTTCATTTTCATATTGTGAAAGAAGTCAAATTTGAAAAGGAAATGAACAGTTTGATTTAGATTCAAATCAGGGTCTGGACATCTGTTTGGCTTCTCAGTCCAAAAGCCTTACAAATAACAGGCTCGTTTACTTACATGTTACTACTGATTGAATATCAAGACTGGTGCTGTTAACAGTATTTTATCCACAAAGAGTCTACCATTTTATATTTTCACAGCAAAATAGAGATTAAAAAAAATAGTTCATTCTGACACATGCAAAGAACTTAACATACTGCTTTCTTTTAATCTTAATTTGAGAGACAAAAGAGAAGGCTAAAATTACACTATTAGCTTCAGATACAAGGTTAAGACTCTTTTATATCTTAATTGGAACCTATTAATAAAATCTCATTAGTAAGTATTTCAGCATCACTTACAAATACATATGGCCAAATACATATTAACAGCATACAGGTTTTCAATTAATAAACTGCACTGATTTAAAGGGTGTGAAATCCCCTTCAACTAAAGTTTAATAAAGAAATTCTGCTGAACAGTGTGCATGCCATGCTAAGTGATGTGAAAAGTGTGACCATTTCCAGGTGCTCTGGCTGAGGCCTCCTTCCTGCCCAGCTGTCAGAGCTTAGTTTGAGGACCAGGGGTCTCTGCCCAGGCTCAGTGGCACAGTGGTTGCTTTCCTGCTTGCAGGTACAACCAGTAACAATGCTGCTCACTTATTCCAGAGACAGACACTCAGACACAGAAACAGACAGACATACAGACAGACACAGAGGCACACACACATATATATGCAGGACACTGGCATGGCTGGTCACAGAGGTGTCACAGACAAGGCACTGCCTTCACCAGTCCTTGGGCTAAGGAGGTCA
Organism: Sterrhoptilus dennistouni; assembly: GCA_013397095.1. Taxonomy (NCBI): domain Eukaryota; kingdom Metazoa; phylum Chordata; class Aves; order Passeriformes; family Zosteropidae; genus Sterrhoptilus; species Sterrhoptilus dennistouni. The sequence continues at coordinate 357,670 of VWZU01006791.1, forward strand.
CTGGCGCAGGCACACACAGACCACTATCCAAGTTCACAAACACGTGCACATATGTTATTGCCTTGGGAATCACCAAGGCTCTTTTGTCTGGCTGGCACCTTTAGCACCTGGTCCTCTTCCTCACTGATGGATCTCCTCTCTGCTGGCTGGTCCAGGTTGGCAATCAGTGCACACATGCAGCACTTACACAGGCCCCCCACAATCACCGATGCCCCAGATACCAGTGTAAACCTCCACCCACCAGATATTCTGCTCCTCCACCTTGTCAACTGGTCCAGCTTAAGGTTTGCCAGAGAACATTCAAGCACACTGCCCAAAGCCCCAGCAGCCAGCACATGGCACAGGGCCTCTGTCCTCTGGTGCCACTCCAGCCACCAGCACAGAGCTCTTCACTCACACCGATGCCCTGTGTAGCTGTTTTTTGTGATCACCACCATTCCCACTCCATGGCTGGAGGTTAAAGATGCCCACTTATCCCAATTGCTGAGACCACACTTGCTCCCACAGCTGACACCACAGAGTAGGGATGCTCATGCCCCCAGACTGTGCCCAGTAGCTGGCACCAAATTCCACCCACACATATACAGGTCTCACCAGTAGCTGGAATTCAGCCATTGTATTGCACAAATGTACACAAGAGAGTGGGATTACAGAGAGAGAGTTAAGAAAATGTTTAAGAAAGAGATGTGAGAAGATAGGATAGACTGAGGTGATCAGACACAGGGTTCAATCAGAGAAGTGTGCTGACTGACCCGACCCCATTTTTCATGTAGCTGCTCCCTTTTACACCATTTTCTGCTTGCTCCTTATGTTGTTGCTCCCTGCTTGCCCTTGCCCTGCACGTTGCCTCACCAGTTGGCATTGTTCAACACACTGACCTCCTGTGTACCAAAAACCAGTCTCCTGGTTTGCCTGCAGTTTCCTGAGAGCACATCATTTAGTGATAATGACCAGGTTTGTTTCCTGTTCTCTTTGTAAATAGTAATTGCTCAGGTTTTATGAGTGTGTTGTCTTCCTCCTCTTCCTTATCCTTCCAGCTGAATAAAGGAACCTTCTCACCATCCATACTCCCTTAGTGATTTCGGTGACTAACCACAATTGTTTATATCACAGCCCCTGTTATCTGTGTGGTCAGGTTTGTCTCTGTGTGTTCTTGTTTATGGCTGTTTTGACCAGATGACATTAATGGCACAGACAAGACCCTTACAATTACCCTCATATATTATTTTCAACTACACTAAAGCCACTTCAGAGGAGAAAACACATGTAAATCATACAATACAAAAAAGAATAAAAAATTAAAGGAGGGAATGTGATTGAAGATGTCTTTTTATGAAAACAATTTGAATTAATATTATTTTATATAAAGCAGAATCATCCTACAGTTAATGATGCACAAAGTAGAGTACCATAAACAGAGGAGGGAAAAGGTTCTAGAAAGGTTTTCAAACAACTCCTTTGTTAAATGTCTCAAATGAGCTCATATGTGCAAACTCTTGAAGAGCACTAGAAGTCTTACCTGCATTTACAGATTAAAATCACAGCTGTACATGAATACACTTTATACAGTTGGTTAAACCCTGAGTTTATATTTATATTTGAACATACATTTTTATATTTAAACATACAATTTTAAATATAAATGCTTAGCCAATATTTCTTTTTCAATAGTCTTTTATGACTAAGTAATTATGTCAGAAAGAGATTCTGCTATTTCCTATAGGAATTTTTCTTTGAAACTCAAATTTAGGTGAAAAATCTCACCTTTTTAAGTATTAATTTAACAAAAGGTGTGAAGTAACACTGTCAGCTCCTGCTCATCCAAGAATCTACTCTGAATATTCTCATTTATGGAATAAAAATATATTTATGTTTCAAGTGTTGATAAAGCAGAGTAACAGTAATTTCTTTTTGTTTTCTGACCTCTGATATATTCTTTTATTTATTCCTTAAAGAATACATTTACTTTGTCCCTTTTCCTCATTTCGTTTTTCTTTCTTCTCTTACTCTTTGATTTCACTGTTATATAGATTGCTATTTTCTTTCACACAGCTATAACTTAGGAAGCAGAATCTTCTGGGGAATGATTTTCTCTTACTGTGCTCCCAAGGGTCTAGTTATGCCCCTTACAGTGATGTCCCTGGTGACTATTTTGTTTAAGCTTGGAGAATATCTGTTTTAGTTTTGTATTTTACCAGTGAAAAAAATAGTATCAGTCACAGCAACAACAATAGCAATATTGAAAACCTGTAGAGAAAAAGGATGAAATTCACCACAGGTCAAGAAGCAAAATCCAAGATGATAGTTTAGCCCCAAATATTGAATATTACAATATCCAGATGCAAATTTGTAGGTTTGTAAAGAAATTAAGATAAAACAACCCTTTGTTAGCTTGCACTGTGATCCTGCAATGGGGTTAGAGATGGAAATTTTCCCACAATTATTCTTGAACTGCCACTTTTAAAAATCATATATTAGATCCTCCTTTTTATTTGAGTAGAAATCAAGTATGTGAGTGGGAAAGCCTGTGCATTGCATAGAGAAATTAGATACTTCAAAATACTCATGTGTTGATTAGGGATTTAGGAAATATGGAGTAGCAGAGAGTTAGTACCTGAAATCCCATCACTTTTCAGTCTCAGGACTCTGACATACATATAGGTAGATATGCTCATCAAATTAAAAAGAAATGACTGTAGACTATCTAAGCATCTATAATAAATTACTGCCTATGGGCCACTATTTCCTGCCAACTTTATATAGAGAGTTTTATGAATCATGCAAGAAATTGGTGATAAAGATAAAATATCCATTTCAGTCCAGCAGTTTCAGATCCATATCTCACCATGACCACTTCTTATAGGCTAATTATATAACCAAGCTGCATCACTGTGCAAATCAAAGTGTATGATTCATGAGACCAGGGCAAAAAAGAACAAAGTGGAATCGCAGCTGAAGTGCAATTGTTGTGAATGATAATTTAACAGGAAGACTGAGCAGCTCCTGACTGAACAATTTTTCAAGCCAGTTTTTTGCTGGACCCAATCAGTTCTTGCACCATTTCATTCCCTGCTGTATCAAAGCTGTCAAAAGCTGGGCTTGGGCTCCCTTTGCTGCCAGCTCCAAAAGGAGAAGCTGGGACAGCAGCTTCTGCAGAGGGAGAGGACTCTCCTGTCTGAAGCTCAGTCCTCTCTTTCTTTTTCCCCGGCTGTGATGTGGAAACTATGAGCTCTGTGCATCCACTGCATCCTTTCTATGGCATAACTGGCCCAGCTCCTGGTCTTCTTTGTTGCTGTAGAAAAATTACACTTCATTTAAAAACTCATGAGACAGCTTAAGAAGTCATGAAGCATTTCAGTCCCTGCTCAGTGGGATGTTAATGCCTTTTATACTGTTAACAGTTTAAAATTTCTGAGATCTTGCAACCTGCTACTCTCAAAAATTAATTTGAAATAATTCAGACAGCATTTCAAACAGAAGTGCAAAGGCAGTTATCAAACTTTAATAATGCCAAAAAAAGAAAGCTTTTTGGGATTATAATTTTCATTCTTATTGAGAGCAGAAGAGACACAATATCAGGTTGCTTTTGGCCATTTATGCACATATCTCTGTTTTTGTCAGTTTAAGAAGGAATTTTTTTAAAGACTGGGCAATCAGAAAAGTATTTTAATTTGTATTTTATTTAGAATAGTTTTTCACTTTTTGTAGCTCTTGGTTATTTTAAAAATAGCCAATTGGAACTAGTACAATTGGAACTAGTAGAGTATTGTCTCTGTTACTAAAAAAAAAGATATTTTCATTGTTTTAAATAAAGGTGCAAACCAAAGCAGAGATACCCTTTATTGTTGATTCCTGCATGTAAGTTTCTTTAGGTTCTGTGAGGTTGCACTAGTCACAGTTACAGGACGTCAAATCTGAACTAGTAAAGAAACAAAGTAGGAAACTCACCAGTATGTGTAATGGATAGAACGAATTTATCTATTTATTCTATAATTCTTTAAAGGAGCAATCGATTTAAGTAATGTATCGGGAATGTTTTAAATAATTTTTAAGGGATCTGCTCAACAGTTTCCTGTATTGTATAGCAAGCTGCTACTACTCAGAAGTTTTGGGGCCAATTCCTGGTTCACATGATAGAAGTGTTACCAGTATCATAAAATAGATGCAAACATATGTTATGAAGTTAATGCTAAGATAGAAACAGCTTGGGCTGACAACATCCTGGAGATTGCATTAATGAATCATTTGCATAAAGTCACTTCGGTGGAAAACTGTATGTTCAGTTTACTAATTTTCTCAGCCTGAAGAGAGGTAATTTAAAACTATAGTGAAAAGAAAATACCTTGTGATAAATTTAGGGTAAAAATTCGTGTATAAAATAATAATCCGATGTGTAATGGGAATAATGTTAATAAAAATTGTGAAATCCAGTAGAAGGCTAATCGTTTCCCCCCCAGCCTGCCAATCTCAGTTGCAAAGACAGGACGAGAATCATCAGACTAGACAAAGACACTGGCCACCCTTGATAAGAATCACTTCCTCGCCAATGCAAGGAGAAATTCCTCCTTGACGACGATGCCGATCTCATGACTCTCTGGCGCAACAAGCAAAATGAAATCAGCATAAGACTGACCCATGAAATTGACATAAGAAAAAGCTTTCCCGGAATGAGACAATGGGACTTGACAAGATCCGAGAAGACCATCGAAAAGAAATTCGGACTATTCAGCCCATCCTGGACACCTGGACTGCCTCAGGGCAGAAAAATCCTATAAAACGGTGGACTGAGAATCGTTCGGGGTGGATTTGGGCGACCTGTACCCTGGCGTGCAGACCCCTATCCACCCGGCGCAGCGCTGATATTTTCCTATTTTGTGGTTTTCTCTTTTATTGGTGATCGATATAGTGTTATTAATAAATTTTTGCTTTGTTAATCTGATATTTGCCATTGCATTTATAACACCTCAAGAACTGGTGGTTAAAGACATGTACTGTAAGTATTTCTTCTACAATGACTTAGGGTTTCCGTAGTGGTGTGAAATTGTTTTTTTTTAATTTTGGTATAATTTTGTTAATAAGTTTCTGTAAGATTTTTTCCTACCCCCCACATGCCCGCTCCTCTTGATTACAGTCGTTAAGTCACATAATAGGCCCGGGCCAGCCCATTGTATGTCTATGATAACCCTGGCTTCAGTCGTTAAGAATCTATTGTATCTTATCTCGGGTACACTCAAGCATCTTGACAGCTGTACCAAGGCCAGATGGCCAGAGAGGCCTCTGGTATCATCCACACCCCTTTTTCCTCTGTTTGGTAAAGGCCAGCCCCCCTGTACCTGAGTCACTCCCCTTCATTTGTATTCTGTAAGACCTCTGTTGATAACGGCAAGACAGACCCAAAAATCTCTCTCTGGTCCCTTACTTTCGGACACACACTCAAGCCTCGACCACCTGGGCTTCTGCCCTGAATAAACACCTTTTTATCACCGATTGTAAGTTGCTCCTTCTCCATAATAAAGCACACTTCTGCCCGGGTCCGGACCTGCCTAGAAGTTCACGATATCACGACAGAGCCCAGGAAGCCTGAAGGCTCTCTGGGAACGGTGATAGGTTTCTCCCTATATCTTCTCTGTACTCTCTTCCATTACCTTTCTAATGTCTAATTTCCTTTTTTTTTTTTTTTTTTTTNTGTTTATTTTCTTTTTTTTTTTTTTTTTTTTTTTAATACAGGGAGAGAGATTCTGCCCTTTCAAAAGATGTTCTTATACCAAAGTTTTCCTCTCAGTTTTAAGGACTTTCTAACTGATAGTGTCTTTGCAATGAAGTCTCTATATGCATTTCAATCAGAATTTTCAGACTTGAACATTTTGAAGCCAAATAGACAAAATAATAATTGTTTTGTAATGATTATTTCTTTGTTGTTTGACTTTCATTTTACCTAAATGCTTGCATATTTATAGACAGAGACATTCAAAATGATTTTGTAACATATGTACCACTTTAAACAAGAGCTTTTCTGATAACAATTTTAATATTTTCTGGCAAAACTAAAAAGTTATTATTACAAAACATTCTATATTTGTATACAGATCTACTTTAGGAAAATTGTTTTCAAAACAATAAGCATATAAAATTGGAATGGTCTGGAATTTCCTAATTTCAAAATTTGTCATGAAGATATATGGTTTGTTGTATTATACAGAGTTATGATAATGCATAAGCTTGTTACTAACAAATTATTTTTGCTGATTAAAACCACCTAAAAAGTGTAGAAGTAAATAACTAATAATAATTATCTGCTGATTTTACATTGCTGTCTATTGTCTGCTAAATATGGCGCTGACCACTTTCTTTTTTATATTTTTAAAGAAATTATAAATCATTGTCAACATGCCTTTGGTTTATTCAAGCAAAGTTCCTTCCATAATACTTTCAACATTTAGGATATGTCTGTATTTAAAAAGCTGCAGCCAGGGATATTACCAAAGAAAAGAATCTTCAGTGAAACACCTTGGGGAAAATAATATTAATCTTTCTGAGGACTTAAATATTGAGTAAATGAGAAAACTAGCAAAAACTCCACTTAGGTATTACTTATAATTCTAAAGAGACTTAAACAGGCCTGGTCACTCTCTTTAAAAATAAATTCTGTTTTTATCTAATGTCTTCTCCTTTTTGTATGTTTACTTCTTGAGAAATATTATTTACATTCTGAAATACCATTAAAGTAGAAACCTTTTGGTCCTGTTATAAGTATTAATTCAAAATAAACAACAGTTAAAAAATAAACACAGTTTAATGTCAAATATGAACGATTTAAGACCTTTTTTCCCTGAAAAGTGGTCATTATCTGAATTCCTATGAATAAAATATCCAGACCTTAAAGACACATTGATTCCAGTAGTGTGACACTCTTATTTTCTATGAGAGTGGAAACAAAGAGCATTAGTAGGTCCCATATTTTACATATTTTATGAAATCCAACTGGGAATTACAAAGACTCAAATTTTCATTCTAGACCCTTTCTCTTCTATGTAAACCAATACTGAAAGTAGCAAATAATTAGAACATGGTCATGACTGATGATTGTTGAAAGGTGATAAGGAGAAAATGAACAGAAAGTAAAAGCTCATTCTCACAAAGACAGCTAAATCCATGACTGAAATATTACCATCAGGTTTTGTAGCAATTTTGCATTATTTTATACTGAAAAGGCCTTTCAGAGCTTTGGGATGTGACCAACTAATCCACTTAATACTTATTTAATTATCTCAGCACTCTGTTTTACAAGTCTCCATGCACTACTTAGATGTGAACTGATACATTCTCATCACAGATCTTAGAATACAACCTTCACAAAATTTAATCAAGGGGAAATTAAAGTAGAACAACAGTAAAAAATTATCTAATTTATATGCTAGTAGTTTTGTTCATTTACAGATATTCACAGAAAATGTATGAATAACATTTTTCATATGCACCTCATAATTTTGTGATAAATTTTGAAGATGCAAAGGCTCTTAATAATTGAAATCTCAAACATAATTGTAAATATAAGATATAGGAATAATGGTAATAATTTATATATATATATATATAAAATACAGGATATATTGAATAGCAAAGCTTTTTTTGTTTTGTTTTTAGTTTGTTTTTGGGGTTTTTTTAGAAAGTATATATTATCTTCAGGATCTTGACCTGAAGATAATCTTACAGTTAAATTATAAGGTCAATAATAAACATTGCAAGAGCACTATGTGTGTGATACTTATGTGATTAACCCTGCTAGCTATAATAAGAAGTAAACTTAACACAGACATTGAAGAGAGGCATATTGGATAGATGTCAAGTGTTTGACCACAGCTCTTGCAGTAAATGCTGGATTGACATGAAATTATGTACACCATGTGCTGGAGACCCACAGGAACATAAGATGGGAGAAGAATCATCTCAAGTAATGAAGATTTCATGACCTTTTGTAACTGTTGTAGTTTTATTAAGATAAATTGCATATTGCAATGGTGGTTTTCACATTCTAATGTCTGTAAGACTGTTTTATCATTCTGACTTTAGGGAACAAAAAAACCCACAATCGCTTCTTTAAGAGTTATATTCTCTCCACCCCTTGTCATCCTGTTTTCCTATGAACAACTAAGAACATGTAGTTTTAGAGATGAGACCAGAATCCCATCTAAGATTTTAGTGTAAGAAACTCTAAATCCTAAGGGCTGTTTTTTTACATTTTTATTCTGACTATGAAACTGAAATTGAAACCTTTGTCATCACTGCAGAAACCAAAGAGGCTAATTTCACTGGTGAAATACTGTATAGTGTTGTTAAAATATAGAAAGTGCTGCATAACTTGCTTGATTTGAATCTTACTTACATTATTTTTCTTCTGTTCACCAGGAGTGAATTGATATTAATCTGGAATATGCTGCTTCAAGAGCTGTTCGTCTGTCTTCATCTCCTTCTTTCAAGAGCCACAGAACTGTAAGATTCAGCTATTTGTGTGCATATTTGCATAACTATGAAGAATTTGTATTTATTGATGCTTTTCTCCCACACTGATCTTTCTCATACTTGATAACAATTTTTCCCCCAAAGGAAATATGCAGTGCATATGTATATGATAAGAAGCTCTATCTATCTAAACTGGAAATATACCTTGTTAAGATCCCAAATTAATTTGTTTGGTTTCATTATGTAGTATATTATTTTCCCCCCACATCTTACTGGTTTTAAAATCCTGATTGGGTAATGTTTGGAGGTGCTGGCTGGAATTACTTTTATAACTCTCTCTCCCATGCACCAGGGAGAAATGAGTGGGTGGTTGATGAGGGTTAAACAAAGACAGTCCTTTCAAAAGATATAGAAGTTGCTATACTCTGCAGATCCTCTTTCAAAAGGTTTCGTGGATAGTTCTCAGCCTCCCTGAAATCATTGTCAAATGAGGGTGTGCAAAGACGTACTATAACTCACTGAGATTTGTATATGCAGCAAAAAATTCCAATTGTGACCATAAGAGGTATTCGCTCTGGGAAGTATTTTTATCTGCAACTGCCAAAACAAAAGTTGTTTATGTTTCTCTACTATAATAGGTGAAGTCGAAAGTAACTTCTTTTCATATGAGATGGTCAAAACCTTTAGAATAGAAAACTGAGACACTGATCATAAAAAGAAAGAAATTCCCTACATAATCTCTCTTTACAAATCTGTTTTAGTGGTTGTTTTATTTTTAATTTCCTTTATGCTCTGAGTTGTTCTGCTGGCAATATCCATTGTCTCAGAGTCATTCCTCACTGTGTGGACTGCATTGTCTTTTCTTGCCTACATCTAAATGTAGATGTGTTAGAACAACCTTGCAGAACCATAAATGACACTGAATTATAATGCTAAGCTTTTACTACTGTTGCTTTCATCCTGCAGTTAAGACAACAATTTTCATTGATAACTACCTCAATCCTGCATGTAAGCTGTCCTTGACTTGCATAAACAAATTCCCTACACTGTGTAGCACTTCTGTTTATTGATCAAAATCTTGACCATAGCCATGAATGTTATCAAGCATTTTACCCCGGCTTCCCTCATTCCAAATACCTGATTGTAGGAACATATCCTAAATCCTGAACCTCTGTGCCTGGTATAACTTTTTATGTTCCTGAGCTTAACTATCACCACCCGCCTCTGCCTCCGGCTAGCTCTTCTGAGGGCAGCGACCTTCCCTAGCGAGTTGCCTTGAGCAAGGCAGCCTCAGCCCAGGTGGCGCAGGGCACCTCGGGGGATTTCAGCTCTTTTGTGAAGTCCAAGACTATCAGTCCGGACAAGGCTCTAGCTGTTGGAGGCTGCTCTTCCTGAGGGGGCGATCCCAAGCGGCGCAGAAGGAAACACAGGAGCCAGGGATGGTCTCCAGGAGGCTTCTTTACTTCATCTCCGCCGACAGGCCAAAAGACCCTGACGGGCTCAGCTGTCAGGGTTTTATGCACCTACCAAAGGGGGTGTGGTTTTACCAACAACCAATGGGGTTACTAACAACCAATGAGGAAATGGACCAATCAGGGAGAACATTAATAAACAAATTAGGGGATCGAAACTTGACCAATCAGGGGAAGGATACAGAACTGACCAACCAGGGAACAGAATGGGTAGCCAATCCATAGCTGGGGGGTTGCTCATGCACTATCTGCTCTCCAAGGGAGTGCAGGGTTCATGACCCTTTCAATGACCTCTTCAGAGTCAGGGGCCTCCACACTTAACTATATGTTTTTTTACAGAACAACTGGATAACAAACAGCACATAAGCTTATTTTACATATGTTCAATTTTTCTCAAACACATACAATAGGGCTTATATATTTAAAATAGTCTTTAATAACTATTTGTATTCAACAAAATAGCCAGTTTTTTCATGCTTTATTAAAGTGAGAGAATGTGTAGCACAGTTAGGCATTTCAGTGGGAGACCTAGTTTTAAATACAATTGAAAGTATTAGACTATACATCAGATTCCCTAATTTTCAAAGTGAAGTGATTTTATCTTTTAGTAATCATATAGCATGGAAAGAGTTAATTAAAGAGAGGAATTCAAGAATAAAAGCTTATCCTCTAAGGAGAGAGTGACATATCAAGAGAAAGAGGTGTATGAATCAATTTAAGTACCTGACAAGATCTCCATTTTAAAAAATAATGTGCCACACGTACCACTATGTTGAAAGAAAAACTGGCATCCCTAGGATAGGAACACTGGAAACAGACTGCCTACATTTGACCCCCTGAGATCTGTGCATTATTTCAGGCTTGCTGTGCTCATGTTTGAATGACTGTATGTTTCAGGCTCATGACTCTAAGTATTCTTTCTATATTTTTCTGGCAATAAAAGTTTCTTGGTAATTGTATGTGATATGGTACTGTATGTTTACTTGATTAAAATCTCATGTGAGAATTGAATTTTGGTTTCTAATTTCTTTTTTTTTAGATCATGTAGTATTTGAATTATACCTCTTTTTTCCTCTTAAATCAATACTAATCAAATGATACAGAATGATAAAATACATTTCTATACAGCAGTGTTATTTTATTAAAATTAAATTGATTTAATCTCTGTTTTAAAAGTGGGATATAATACAAATAAAACAAATCAAGTATCCTCTCCCTTAGAGAAGAGGCAATGGGAACATCATGATGGCACATGCAATCTCGTTAGCAGCTATCAAGCAAAAATAACTGTTATTAGTCTCATCTGTCTTAACTGCATGAGCATGTGGCCAGGGTCTATAATCAAGTTTCAGTTTCTAGGATGCAGGAACTCTAGAAACCAAGAAGTAGAATTCTAAGTCCAACCTTCTGATGTGATTAAACCTGTTATGACCACAGCTCACTAAAGAGATTGTATTCTGCTTTTATTTTCACTCTGGTCATCACTGGTTTGTGTGGATTAGGTTTTGAAATGAATACTATCTAGATTCACATCCAGTTGTATCTAAATCACTAAAATTTGAGAACACTGGAGAAAGAACAGCTTGGAATTGTGATGAAATAAATTTTGTCAAAGCACATCTATTAATCGAGACTGAAAAATTAATGGGATCATATAAAATTCAAGAGTTTCTTTTTCTTTTTCCTTTTAAGAAAGCATTTTCTAGCCAAAATAAATGAGAAAGAAAGATAGAGCCTAAACCCTCAAGCATCAAATAGCTTCAGTTAGAGCAGCTAGAGTAAAAAGTTTTACCATTCTTTTATTAATATACATATCTTCACATGAGTTTCTTTATAAACAAATTGAAAATCTCAATTTTGTATAGTTACTGAGTAAATTGAAAACTTCAGTAATTTTCCCATAGCCCTAATCTGATCAGCCCTAATAAATTTGAAATCATTATTTTTGATCCACTTCTAATTCAAAGGGTTCTAGAATGTTGCAAAACACAACGAGTGAATTTTGCTTCAGTATTTCTGGCACAGATGGACAGCTAATGTGTCCATATTAACCAAGAAATTACTTTTTCTTGGATAGTAAATCCATAGAGGAATAGTAAACCCATAGACCATTTGACTGAAATACTGTTTTAGCTGAAATTTGGTTTAAAAAGACGCAGGTATGTATTTGCTTCATGTTGGAACAAATTGACATAAAGAGGGAACATTGTTTTTGAGAGACTTATGTATTTATATAGATATAGATACAGATTATATAGGTATGTAGACAGATATAGATATTAATAGATGACATAGATATAGATAGATGATATAGATATAGATTGATATAAATGATAGAGATATAGATATCGATATAGATATATGTGCTAATACGTATTTCAATTTGTCTGAAAGGAATAGAAGTAGCAGTTTATCATGTAGTAGCATTTTCAGCTAAGACATGTTTATCCTTCAGATTAATTTCCAGCCCTTGTGTAGTGCACAGGACTTGCACTCTAGTTCAAGTGTGAGTGGAAGGTAACCTGAGTTGAGAGTAAAGCAGTCCATATGAAGGACTCTGAGGTTACTTTCTTCTGGACACTATCTTTATTCAGTTATTCTGACAAAATAAACCCACCCTGATGCTGGAGGAAAAGATAAAGTAAAATTCTCCTTTCACCTTGCTGATCAGGCACCTCAACATACACTTCTTTTGCTGACAGGAGTGAGCAGTTATGATGGCTTCTCAGCAGCCTCCAGCATGTAATAGTAGACTTCTCTGCCCCGCATTTTATCTTCTGATTATACATTTTGCCTCATTGATTACACTTTTGTGCTCCACTGAGTTTGGAAGGATCAGGTCAACAAATAATGCCGTGCATAAGCACTTCTGCAAGGAAAAAAAAGTTATGCTTTATTTAGCACCCAGCAGACTTGTTTTAAACACTTTTTGGGTTTTGTTCTGCTACCTAAAGAGAGAGCATTTGCGACTTTAATTAGCTTGGTTGCTTCTAAGTTATTTTTTTTAAATCTTCTATTGGAAGTTTAGACTTTCTAATGCTGTAGAGACCAATACTGCAATGAAACATGCAACTTTATTAAAGCCTAAATAAATTAGAGAAAATGATCCATGAAGAAAAGTTCTGGGTGCCTTCAGCAGAAAAATGACCACCCACCTTCCCACACCCCCATCCACACAGATGTGTAGCTAACAGATTTAATTAGAAAAATGTTCAAACTGGAATTCTCAATAGGATCAGTTCTTGGCACTGAGATTATTTGAGTTGTAATTCTCTGATCAGCTTTACATACTTTCAGTACAATTTGGTGGAGGTATGAAAATGCTACTTTGTCCATCCTTTGCAGCTACTGTTATATACAGATGCTTCTGTACTTGCCTCTATTGGTTGTCCCTTAATCCCACAGGAAGAATTGATTCTGCATGTCCAGTCAATGCAATGTCAATTTGAAGCAAGTGAATACACTTAGAGAATGCAGTACTTGTCATTATACTATTGGTCTAAATTAAGATTGGGATTTAAGAATTACTGCAATTCAGACAAAAACAAATGACAACAGCATGTCAAGAAAAGCCTCTCTTACTAGTAATGCATTTTTTATCAGCTTGGTACTTGTGCTTTTTCTTGAAATGCTTATAATGATACATCCTCTGATTTTAACTTTTTTTCCATGTTGATATTTCAAAAGAGTGAATAAAAAAGGAAATTGCTGAGAAGAACTTGATGACTTTTCTTAGTGCTGGGAAGTACTAAGTACTCAGTACTTACTAGCATTCTGGGAAGAGAAAATGATGTCTGTTATGTTTCTGAGTTAAATACATCAATGGTGTATTAAGGCAAATAGTCAGTTCACAAAATAGATGTTGTGTGCCACCTGAAAAGAGTTGCTTGATGGTTATACTTTGGAATTTAATGGAAGAACCCACACTTCCCTGGATTTGATTTGGATCAGGCAACAGATGGTCGATTCCTCAAGACATTTGAAATGCACAAATGAAAAGTTCCATTTTATAAATTTTTGATTTGTTTAGATTATTGATATTTGTTTAGATTATTGACATTTGTTTAGATAATAGATTGCCCCATCTGTGTCCTAAAGTAAGGGAGGGAGTATCTCAGAGACAGAGTACTTAAAAAAGCACCCACTTCTATGGACTCACAATTTCTGGCTCCCATTTCTGACTCAAAACATTGACAAGGGAGTCCTCATCCCCTTACACAAACCCGTAATTCAAATATAAAGACAGGAACTTCCCAAAGAAAAGTCTTCTCACCCAAATCCAGATATCTGAGACAGAAGAAAAGAACTATATTCAATCTTTCTTTGCTAATTTTGGAGAGCTTATCCAACTGAAGGAAGAAAGGAATTCAACACTAATCATTAGACATTATGAGTTTGGCTGCAATGATATTTTTCCTATCAATATAAATTCATTTATGAATTTAAAATAGTTTGAATAGAAAAAAAATAATCTCCTTACCTCAGAAACTCAAAAAAAAAAAAATCTGCAATATAAAAAATCTAACATGCTTTTGAAATAGGCACTTAAAACATTACATGATCAGTATTATTGTTAAATTATTAAAGTGAATACAATTTCAGAACAGTTTTATGAGAAAAGTTATCATAGAACCACACAATAAGCTGAGTTGGAAAGGACCTTAAAGGGAGGGAGTTCCCTGCCCTGCACAGCACCATTCCCACAGAATCACACCATGTGCCTGAGAGCATTGTCCAAACACTTCTGGAACTCTGTCAGGCTGGTGATGTGACCACTGCCCTGAGGAGTCTCTTCCAGTGCCCAGCGATCTTCCAGAGGAAGAATCTTTTTCTAATATCCAACCTAAACCTCTCCTGACACAACTTCAGGTCACTCCCTCAGGTCCTGTCACTGGTCACCACAGAGGAGAGATCAATGTCTGTCCCTCCTCTTCCTTTCATGAGAAAGTTATAACTGCAGTGAGGTCTCCCCTCAGTCTCCTCCAGGCTGAACAGACCAAGTGACTTCAGCCACTCCTCACACGGCTTCTTCTCAAGGTGCTTCACCATCTTCATTGCCCTCCTTTGGACACTCTCTAATAGTTTAATGTTTTTCTTGCATTGTGTCACCCCAAACTGCCCCCAGGACTTGAGGCAAGGCTGCCCCAGAGCAGAGCAGAGCAGGACAATTCCCTCCCTGGCCTGGTGATGCTCTGCCTGACGCACCCCAGGTCACACTTGGCCCTCCTGGCTGCCAGGTCACTGCTGACTCATAGAACTTTCCACCATTACACTATGAGAATAAAACATTTTCAGGATTATGAATAGCAGCAAAGGGAGTGTCTGAAGGAGTATTTTTAATATTTCAGAAAAAAAATCTGTAATATGACAATAATATATTTAATTTTAATCATGTGGTAAATAACTGGAACATTTGTGTGAAATTTATAGCATCAGTTGAGCACCACTTTTTCAAAACTAGAACACATTAGACACCCAGCTGGGATAATTTAGTGTAGAAAGTGTCTTTTCACAGTTTTGCTTAAATAAGATTAAAAAATATTTTTAAGAAGCAATATTTCTTAAAAAATATATATTTCTGTGCTTTAAGATGTCACTTACTGATACTTTTCTGATCCTAGTTGCAAATTGAATGATATTCTGGCACAAAGTGCTATAAGTAATTAACAAGAGCTGTTATGTATTACGGGATGGTATTGGGCAGAGCTGGACTGGCTGCTGAGCACCAAATACTGTTTTGTCTACATCTTACTATCAAGCCTATTCTGTAGATTTCTGGTGGGTTTTTGTTCAGCTCCAAGCTGTTTCTTAGGATGTAGCAATGTGCATTTGCCTACATCCCTGACTTTCCTTGAAGCTTTATATAGAAATTTTCCTTTATATCTTTATATAGAATGAGATATTCTTGGTAGAAGCAAGAATAAACAAGACAATATGTAAGCTGCAGGACTCCCTGAAGTGGTAATGTCCTTGGAGTTTGACTATGGGTTACCAGGAAAATATAAGGACAATTCGGTGAGACCATCTGGATGGTAACAAAACCAGTCAGGTTAGATGATCACAGGAGAAGGAAATTTTTTTCCTGGGAAAAGAAATACTGATTTATTCCTCCCCTTCAACATCTTCCTAAGAGAGACTGTACAGACAAAGCTGTGAATATAAAATCATTACAAAGCTTCAGCAACTCTAAGTAGGTTTTGGGATGTTGTGGTTAGAGAGAGTTAAACAGCATTATCTTTACTCTGAAAATGGGAGATGGAGACACAGATCTGCTCAGTATCATATAACAAATCTCTTATTGAATCAGGAAATGAATACTGGTCTCCTGAGGGCAAGACCAGTATCTACAAGTCTTTCCTTTTTTTCAGACAACATTTTCTTTTCTTCTTCTGCCTTGTTTAAAATCTTGTTACAAATTATTGCACTTTCTGTGTCAGGTCAGTGAGGAAATCTGGGAATCTGAATGTTGTATTTCAGATGCATTCTGGATTTTTATATATGTTCTTGTGGATTTTTGCACTCATATTCTTGTAAAAGCAGCTGTGAGAAACTAACAATTTTCAACATTTGATAGAATTTGCATTAAAGCCTGAGTCTTTAACTGAATGACAAAGGACATCAACTGGAACTCTTGGAGGTCTTGGAGCTGTATTAGATCACAGTCAGCTTGGAATGAAACAATGCATTACCCTCTCAGATATTAATTCTGTGGCTCGTATTAAAGCCAAGTTGTTGGAAAGTTGTTGGAATGAGTCCTTTACTGATCCCGCCAATTTTTATTATTAAAATTTTAAGGAAAGATGAAAACTATAGGAATACCTGAGCCATCTGCTCCCTCAAATGTTTTTTAAAAATGGTGTTACTCTGTAGACTCATGAATCTTAGGTTCAACAAGAAGGGACTATGTTCAGTTTCATTTTTTAATAGAGAAGAAAATAAACCAGGATGGGTTTTTACGTATTCATGTTTAGTGTTGAGAAGAGTTTTCCAGCTAATCATGCAAATTATCTTGGTGATTATATTGCCATTGGAGGAAGATAGGACCCAAATAAAAGTTTGAGATTATATTAAAATAAATTTACTTCAGGCTAGTTGTCAGGATTTCTAGATTTATAATTCAGTAAGTAATATGTTCAAAAATGTAATTAAGAATTCTTGCCTGAGGACACCAGTACAACAGAGTAGAAAGTTAAAGATGCCTAGAACAACCACCTCTGTGTATTTGTGTGTGCATTTGCCTGAAAAACAAGGTATTTTCTGGACCTTATTCAAAGAAATGTTGGAGGCTTTCTTCCTTTCAAATATTAGTGCTTGAGAAGCTCTATGCAAGCTGGCTTCAGTGACAGAATAAGAGATTATGTCAATTCAAACTGTATAAATTCAACTTTAAATACTGTAATTGTGCATTGTCATGATTTAAAGATTTCAAGAGAATGGGATTCTTTTAAAGCTCAGACTTTGTCTACTGGATCTCTAGGAATGCTTGATGGTAGATTCAACTGCATAGGGATCTGTCAGTTCACAATGAATACATATTTGAGATATACTGGAGATTGTAGCAAAACACTCCTTTGCCCAATTCAAGATATATCTTCATATATGTGTTGTTTCTTTTCAATCTAGGCCTCAATTCATAGAACCATAGGGTGTGCTGAGTTGGAAGGGATCCATCAGGATAATTGACTACAGCTTCTAGCCCTCTTTGCAGGACACCCCAAGAGCCACACCTTGTACCTGTACCTGAGAGCACTGTATAGGTTCTCTTGCTATGCTTTTACTGACAGTGTGGAGAGCCAGCACCTTCCAGAATGATCCCCTTGAAAAAGAGAAGGAAACTTAACTGAAGTCATTCCTGAATACAACTGGGTTTTGTTTATTACTGATCAAAAGTGACATTTCCATGAATTGAAATATGAACACAATCTATCTTTATTCATGACCAGCTGACCTAAGTATCCAAATAGACACTTTGTGATCAGTATCTAGCTTTAGCTGGATTTTTTTTTTTCCCATTTCATACTTTTTACTGTGTCATTTTAGACCACACATAATTTTGACTACCTTATTATTTTGCACTCAGTGTACCACATAGTAGTAACTTTTGGTCTCTCAAGTATATGAGCAAAATATTGCAGGTGGATTAAATTACTTTTGTAGGTCCTTTCAAACACAACTATTCTATTATATCTTATTCCTGAAATATATTTCATGGCTTAGTATTCTGTGTACCACACTGAATTTTCTTTAGCCATTGGAACACCACAAAGAACTGAGATAAGCCTTCTCAACAGAAAATAAACTGTTTCCACACTACTGCATGGCTGCATTCGCTACATCCATACAGATGCTGGAGGGATGAAGGCAGAGACCTTAAACATTAAAATTGTCACCCTTATCACCTGATGAAAATGAGTAATTGTTCTAGTGTGAACTTCAAGTCATCATCACTAGAATCATCTCTTAGATATAATCATATTCACAATGTCTGTATATTGCATAAGTGCTTCACTAATTTCACACTCCAGTACCTTGGCAGTGTACATCTGTGAAACACTTAGGAACCACGTAATTTGTTATATTCATAGTCAATATCCTTGTTTTTGCCAATCAGTTAATAGCAGGATAAAGTATTTTTTTCTTGTTATGAAATTATTCTGAAGTGAAAATTTAACTCTGGCATTGCATCTTTGGAAAATTGTATTCTTATGTGTGTTCTTCCCGTTAACTGCTCTACCACATTTTGATAGTATTTAGGGAATTTTATACAATATATCATAAAATAAGAGTTTTATTAATTTCTCTTTTTCAAAATACCTCTCCTTACATAGGAAGTTTTTAAATTTTTGCATGAACTTCACTTGTCATTACTGGTACTGGTGTAATATGGTAGCATTGGAGCTGTAAAGCAAACTCAGTTTTAGGTTGAGCTTGTTTTTTAAAATAGTCTTATTTTTCAATATTTCTTCAGTTTGGATTTTAGATTGCTAGTGTTTTCCAAATCAAAAGGCAGCAGTGGAACAATCAGCACTGAAAGAAGCAGCTATTTCTTCAAGTACTTTTTTGTTTGCTTTGCAGAAGAGTTCTGAATGCATCCTTTTTTTTGTTTCGCTTTGATATTCCTGACTGAGAGCTTTAGTTAATATCATGTTGAATTCAATGGAAACTGATATGGTCAGCACCCAGTAAAGTAAAATGTTATGGTTATAATATGCTAATTTTTCTTCATAGGAATTCCTTAGAAAGAGATGGGAATACCCTCAAACAATTGCTGTATTTTACTGTAGGCTAGAAGACCTGAAGTCTTAGAGAAGGAGTTCAAAATAGGTTATTGCGTAGACAGACAGGTGAAACTGAATCATTTCATATCATTATTTTTTAGTCATAAAAAGGAGGAAAATCTATTATTTATTCCCTAAAATACAGAAATTCATAATGTTCCCTAGATTTCAAAACAAGCTTTTGGAATATAATACTTCATGTGTTTCATTCCAAAGCAAGGGAAATCTATTACAAGCTGAATGAAAACAAGCTAAACTGAGAAGCAATTTCTGACTTTACATATTACACTTTGAATATCTGTTGCCCAAGAAGACATCTGTGTTACTTCTTTTACTACTGGCTACAATTATTCTGTAGATTTTTTGATGGGGTTTTGTTTAGGTTGGTTTTTTAAAATTATTTTTATTTTGTTTTGTTTTGTTTTGTTGTTTTTGGGTTTTTTTTTGTTTTTTGTGTGGTTTTTTTTCCCCCTAATTTTGATGAGTAAGAAGATAAAAAGGGCAAGGAAATAATTCATTCAAAATTGGGTATTTAAGTTGGGTTTATACAGTGGATTGTCATCAGCCATAAATCTCATAAATATTATTGAATTAAATACGAGCCAGGACAGCACCTAGCAAAAGCAAAATCTGTGGGAATGACTGACTGGTGGAAGTCAACTAGTAGGGAAAATTATTGGAGTCAAACAAGCCCATAACTAATGACATAACTACACTTTCTCTTAGATTTAGCATATGATTTTAGACAGAAAAAGAAACTTCATTGTCTGTTAAATGGATTCTGGTTATAATCTTTTTCCACAGCCATATTTCTGCTCTGAATGTAAGTGCAGACAGCTCACGGTCAAATGAATCTATTACCTTCTTTTGTAATTCTTAAACAGATTGAACTTCTTGGGAAGAGTCACGAAAACTGACTTCTTCTTACTAGAGTTGTTGCTATGCTCTCTATAATAAAAGAGGCAAAGGAACTGCTGTACCAGAAATTTTTTAAAACAGTTCTTTAAGATTAGGTGTGAAATTTATTTCCTGATCCTTACATAGGCTTGCAATGTTTCTTAGTACTTGTTTTTCAACACATGAGTGTCCTTTAATTGAGGACTACAGCAGTAGCCTTCACATTCCAAGAAAGAGAAGCTGAATCCTGCACAGGCCAGGATTGTACTAGGCTCCTCCAGCTGTTTGTCATCTCCAAGGTTTTAGAGTTTTTATTCTTAGGATAGAGGTCCCATTTTACAAGTGTTCGTTACACTGTTTATCCCTAGGTACATAATTTTCATTGTCTATAAAAAATAATTGTTTATACCTGATATTTGGTGGATTCTGACTTGCTTGTCAGCAATCTTTCCTTTTACTGATTTATTCCTCCTCCATTTGCTGTGCTATTACTTTTTTTTCCCAGCAATAACACTGTTATACTGAGACTGCAAATAAGGCCAAATATAAAAGGCCTCTGGCATTTTTTTAGAACACATGCTCATTGATAATTCTTTAAATACAGTATATTGAAACCTACATGTTAGAATATTTTATTCAGTTTAGTATGTATAATAGTGTTCTCAATTTCTTCTTTGTTAATCACCATTTTTCAGTGTGAAACTAAATGACCTACAGAAGTAAAACAAGATCATTAGCATCATCCTCACACAAGTTCAATGATAGCTTTTCCTGATCAGTGTACAGGCAAGTTCAAAAGTGTCTCTTTTCTATAGGCCAATGCTGATTGCCATTAATTATATTATCCTCTTTTAATAGGTTATTCATCAAATCCCATATCTCTTGTTCCATAATTTGTCTGGGATCAATGTCAGGATGACAGACCTATAATTAGATGTCCCATTTACACTTTTAAAATATTGGCATAACATTAGCTTCATTCCAACCCTTTGGAAATGCTCCAGTGCTCCAAGACTTATTGAAAATCATCACTGATGATCAAGAGATCTGCTCAGCTGACTTTTTACAGCACTTGCAGGCAAAATTATTTGGATCTGCTGATTTAACATCTATCATACTGTTATTTAGCAACCTTATTATTTCCCATTAATATGGAAAGCCTTTTACAATTTAAATCTCATCCAACTGCAATGTCGAGCTTTTTCACAAAACCATAAAGTTATTCCCTCATTCCGTCCCAATGCTGTAATTCAAATTACTTCTCTGGTTTTAAGGTTTTCCCCTTCTATCATTTTTCTTTTACTCATCTTTTAATTCTTCCCCTCTCTCTATATATATATATACTGAATATAGTCTTCTAAGCTTTTGGAAATTTATCTAAAGTTATGAAAATAACTCTATAACTCTGTTGGGTAAGCCATGATAACATGCCTAATTTGCTGTGTTTTTGAAAAGGTAGATTAACTCTGTGCAAGGAATACACAGGATTCCTGAAATTTAGTTATGTTTAATATCTCAAAGCTAGTAAGTAAATAGATGATATTCTACTCTCTGTAAGGTTGAATCTAATATCTTTATTAACAAAGTTAAATGCCAAAGTACAAAAAAAAAACCAAATACATAACTTGTTTTGAAACATGGATGAGTTGCTTAGCCAGTTTAAGAAACATTGTCAATGGTACTGCCAAAACCAGGTTTTATTATGAATTTGTGAAAATACAGTTTTACGGAGTTCAATGGCAAGGTTCACTCTATTGCTTGCTACAAAGGAAGGTCAAATTAGAAGTAATTTTGAGTCATTTATATGGAAGCCAGAAATGTAGGTAAGAGCAAAAAGGATTTGGATTGAAAGATGATAAGGCTGCAAAAGTGTGTAGCATCTCTTAATCATCATGTACTTTAATATTTACAAAGTTATTTGGTAGATTTCACTACAGTTACAATGATCTAACTGTAGATTTGAAATAGCAACATTCTGTCGTATTTTAACCTCTGCTATCAACCCAGCCCCATGCAGCTACTTGCTCACTCCCCCACCAGTGAGACTGGGGAGAGAATCAAAAGGTTAAAAGAAAACTCGTGGGTTGAGATAACACAATTCAGTATGGAAAGCAAAAGCCATGCACGCAAACAAAGCAAAACAAGGAATTAAGTCACTGTTTCCAATTGGCAGACACGTATTTAGCCATCCCCATGACAGCAGGGTCCCATCACACAGAGTGGTGACTTAGGGAGACATATGTCATCACCCAAAACATTCCCTCTTTTTCTTCTTCTTCCTCCCCCTTTATATACTGTGCATGATGTCATATGATCTGGAATATCCCCCTCTGATTAGTTTGAGTTACCTATTCTGGCTGTGTCTCCTCCCAGTCTTTCATGCAACCCCAATTTCCTCACCAGCATGGCCGTATGAAAGGCAGAAAAGGCCTTGTCTCCGAGTAAGCCCTGCTCAGCATTAACAAAAACATCTCTGTATTATCAACCCTGTCTTCAGCACAAATCCAAAACACAGACCCGTACCAGACACTGGGAAGAATGCTAATTTTAGCCCAGACAAAATCAGCACACATTCATACAATAATCAATTCACACCCAGAGATAAAGTAATCCATACAGCTATTTTTATGTGTGGAAAGGTACCTATCAAAAATCCCCTTCCATCTCAATCAAATTTGTTTGTATTTCCCCACAGACAAGGGGTGGGCATCAAGGATTGTGGAGATGAGGGTGGGGACTATCAGTCCAGGCCTCCAAATACAGCTGACTTCGAGAGCTCTGAGAGGTGTCACACTCAGAAGGAGGAGGTGGCACAGTCTCCCGTGGTCCCAAGACTAACTTCTGATAAAATATTCATGGAGCTGGAAGGTCTGTAGAAGAAAATGCAAGGCCATTACTAGTTAAGTCAATGGATAACAAAAACATTGGCTGTTATACAGACAACCCTCTGCTATTCATCAACCAAACTCACTTGCCCTTTAAGACAGCTAAATGCAGAACAAGCTAAATAATCAACAAAAATTGTGGGAAAACTCAAATATCTTTGAAATATGACTAATCAGAAAACACTTTGAACATACCTATGGCAGACAATATCTTCAGACTATTGAGTCACAATAAGCAGAAGACTATTGAGTAGAAAGAGGGAAATTGTAGTGTCACATTAGTGAGGTCATTACCTGAATACTGACTGTGTAAAGCTCTTTAGAGCAAAGATGGCAGATTGAAACAGCTTCATAAAACAGGTAAGAGTATTCATGGTTCAGCAGTGACCTAAACAGAGACATGCTTTTCGACTTATCCAAGAGAAGTTTCAGAGGTGACTTCATCATAAACGAAACATACTGAAATTTGAAGTATAACTGGTTTGTGATTCAATGAGCCATTGCAATAACTTACGAAAAACTAGGACACATTCTACTTTATATTATGTCATCCATTCAAGAGAACTGACTTATGGAAAGAGATAATATAGCTGAAAGTAATGAATGCATCACAAAAATGAAGCAAAATTGTATGCTTTATGCTATGCAAGATATTAGATTAGCTGATCATGTTGATTTCCTCATGGTTTAAAATCTGTGAATCTAGTGAAGAATTAATACTTGAATTATACAGCTAGAGAGGAGTATTCAGCACTTAACAGAGCAATAGCAATAAAAATTTTACTTTGCTAGAGATGAGCTTGATACTGGACCATTACTGCCAATGAGAGGATTATTGCTGAGTTCAGTGAAGCAGCCTTCTACGAAGCCACTCACTTGGGAAAAAAAGAAAGATTACAAAAGCAGAAGGTAAAGTAATGATAAAAGGAGGAATGCTGGATGGAGCAAAACATAAACCAAGTAAAAGGTAAAATTAGGAATATTGTCAGGTGGATTGTTTTCAGTTTATTAAAACTAGGTGCTACACTTTGCCTGTGCTCTGACACTGCACATTTGTTTAAGTTTATGCTGTCCATAGTCTATAGAACTTAATGAGAAATATTGCCTGCGTTGTATATTGGATGTTCATGCTGAGAAGAAAATGTCACAATCAATACCAAGGAGCTAAGCTTGAAGGGTTCACCTCCAAAGAGCATGTTGACTTCTGGAGGCTTGCCACATATAGAGTGAGCCAAGGTCTTACATTTTCACAGTGAGATTTAACTCTACAAACATTCCGGCTGTTTTTCATAAAGAAGAGTGGATTTTTTAAAATATATTTTCCACTCACTTCTGATATAAAAAACCAGCTTCTAGTCATGTTCACTTACCGCAGAAGCCAGACAGACTGCATCATTAATATTTTAATAAAAATTAGCAAAAGTTTTCAGGGTGAAAAATTAAATTCATGCTGCTCATAATGCAAAAGGTATATGAGCCTAGCATGCTGATTCAGTAAAAGTCTGAGCAATATCCTCTATGTCCCAAAAAAGAATCACAGACATATCAAAAGAGAGCTGATGAAAACTCAGTGTAGGAAGAATGGGAAAATAATAATTTATCCCAAGATTTTGGGGCAGGAGGTGTGGATTTGGTCTGTTTGAGATTAGGTTTAATATTTTCCACATAACAGCCCATACAGTGTTGTGTTTTGTATTAATAGCTGGAAAGGAGTTGATAATACACCAGCATGAGGCAGCATGTATAAGGGCAAATATGTTGGCAGAACAGGTTTTGGCTGCTGCTGAGAAGTGCTGGCACAGCACCAGCTCTGTCTCACCAACATTGCCCCCTTCACCATCAGGCTGGGGTTGGAGAAGTTGGTAGGTGAGATAGTCAGGACAGCTGACTCTAACTCACCAAAAGTGTTTTTTCATACAATATGCCATTTCTCTGTAGCAGAGGACATGGTCCACTTGTTGGGGTCAGTACAAAATTTTGCATTAATTAGTTTTACCACTATAGCAGAGGCCTTGGCAATATCCTTGAGCTTTTTCTATGGGGTAAACTATATGAAAATATGTCTTGGCCTTCTACTATGGTGGTTCTTTTTTTTTATGGAATGAGGTTGTTGTGTCTCATAATGTATATGTGAATAGACAAAACATTTACAATTAAAATAAAATTAAAATTGAAATTTTAATTTGTTAAGAAAACTTCCCAGTCTGACCATTCTTAAGCCTCTCTGGCAGTCATATTCCCAAGGCCAGAGACTTTCACTGCTAGGACTGGAGCCCCTTCACAGCAGCAGATGCACTGACCCAAGGGGAGCCCCTCTGACCCCCTGCACACCCCACTCACAGCCACACACACCAGGTTTCCTCACTGCTTTGACCCCAGGTTTCCCACCACAGTCTCAGATACCTCATTCCATAAATCCATTTATTCACAGTGACACAGTGACACAGAAACAGCTCCAGCTGGTGCTTCTGAGGAGGGATCCCCAACAAAGGAATCCCATGGCTTTTATATTGTCACAGTCTGTCTGCAGGTCTCACTCTTCCTCCTGAGGCCCCACTCCTGCCTTTCTCCATGTCCAACCAGCTTGCTGGCTGTCACCCCCTTTTATCTCTTTTGTTACCCACAAGATCAGTAATTCCAAGCTCCAGCTGTGTGTCCCAGTGTCTGTTCACCTGCCTGATGTCATCAGTTTTCATGCCCTTTGTTACCCCCAAGTTTGGGAGTTCACAGCCTCTTGTCTCAGACTCCCACCCAAGCCCAGTCTGCATCTCCATCTGCAGCTTTCAAGCCCAGCTACCTGAACCAGAAATATATTGCTCAACAAAATGTGCATGAGATTTCTTGTAATTGAAAAAAATTAGACTCTCTGGTAAAAGTTATTTTCTACATCAATTCTTGGAAAGCATCATAAGCACAGCAGAAGTGTGGCTGCCACTTGCTTGGAATCAGTTGGCTGTTTGAAAAACAAAATTTGCTACTAACATAATTTTTATCATAGTAATATTTTTATGCCCTTTTAACGTACATGATGCATCCAAATGAAAAGAAACACATGCTGTTTATTCAAATGTCTTTTTCCAGGTAAAAAAACATATAAGAGATAGTTAAGAGAAAAGCTCTTGGTTTCTCAGAGACATTAATTGTTTGATGACTCTAAAATGAAGCAGAAACACTTTGTTAGACATACAGACTGGTGATGGTTGGAACTACCAGGAATACCTAGAAGCTCAGTGGCAGTCAGAATTGCTATGTAACAGAAGTAACATGGAAGGATGGTCAAAGAAACTTTTTTTTTTTGTTTAAAAGACATTTTTGGCTTTTCAGATTTTGCCTTCAATAGTAGAAACAATTATATTTTAATTAATTTGCACAGATTGTAGTGAGTCCTGTGAAAAAGCTAGGAAAATAAGGCAGATATTATAATTTACTAAGTTAGTAGTTCAGCTACCAGATTTTACATTAGCTAATGCATATACTTCTTTTTCTCCCACTTGGATTTCTTAGCTCCCTGTGTCTCCCATGTATGCTACTATTGCAACTTCACTGAAAGCCATTCATAAAAATGCACAGAGAATGTCTTCCAGCCTATTAAACACTTGTTTTATGTAAACCAATCTCTGCTGAGTTTTGAAGTTTTGCCCCAAGGAGCTTAGCCGCAGCTCTTGACATCTTGGGGGGGGCAAGGGGAGAATTATTTGCTTTCTCATATTTAAAAATTAGATTGTTTTTAATACTTTTCCTGAATGGTTCCTGCTATGTCTCATTTGGATGTTCTTGATATTATTTTTTTCCTATAGCTTAATTGTACTACTGATTATCTGGTTGATTTATTCACCATATGAATCAAGAAATAATGTAATTTATCATTCAATAGCATAAACTTTGAAGTAGGAAGTATTTTTGCCTGCTATCATAAACTACACAGCTAAGAAATTTTGAAGTTTGTTTACATATAAAAATGCTTTTAGCTTATTTACATATTAAAAACAGATGATAATAAGAGGGGGGCTAATGTTTCTTTTCTTTCAAAATTATTCACTAATTTATTTTTAAATTTATTTTTAATATGCTTCCTACAGAAGGAATGGAAAGAACCATGTTCAAGAGTCTCTGGAACTGTATTTTTTACAGAGGAATCTCATTATCTGAGGATCAAAAGTTTCTTTAAGAAGTTTGTATTGCAGCTTGCTAACAAGTGTTGAAGGTAAAATACGTAAGATAAATGAAGGTAGAATATATAAGATAAATGAAGCAATACTTCTTAATGGTATCAGTGAAAAAGGAAGAAATATGTTCACCTGTGCTCCGTATCAAGGTAATAAATCACTTAGCTTTCATAGCAGAATCTTTCACCATTTTAAATGGTAACATATAAGAAATATATCTTGCACAGATTTGAAGGACAGAATTCTTTGAGTTGCTTGCTTCCATACTGCCCAGCTCCCTGAAATTAAGCTAATTGAAACAGATTCTATCATTAGAGAGAATAGTTGAGTAAATACCACAATTCTTTAAAATACTGTCTGCTTTAGAAACAATATTTGACCCTGTTATGTATTGTGTGACATTTTCCCAGACACTGTCGGCCAAGGGAGTTTATTACCTGTGCAGCTTGTTGACTAAGGCATCACATTTCAATTCATATCAAACACACAAGCTTTCTCATCTCCCAGAAAAACAGCATTAAAGGGTGTGCTCATTCATTGGTAATTGAATGTCAATAATGATGTTTTCAGGAAAGATTTTTTCCTCTGTTTTCTCTTTTATCTGTCTAGGATCAAATAATTTTTTTGAGATATTTTACTTTTATGAAGCATTTAAAAAAACCCAAAATATGTCTCTTTTTTCAGAAGGCGATCTCTCTCTCTGTTGAGGAAGAATTATACAAAAAGAAAAAGCAAAAAGTGAAAAAAAGAAAAAAAAAAAAAGAAAAAAAAAGAAAAAAAAAGAAAAAAAAAAAAA
>VWZU01006791.1:385645-449069 GCA_013397095.1 Sterrhoptilus dennistouni
AAAAGGAAAAAAAAAAGTTGTTGCAGCTGAAGAAACCAGTGAATCTGTTGCCTTCTATGTCCACAACCAAATTTCTGTTAGATGCAGCTATATGCAATAACTACTGCACAGGTTTTTTTAACTTCCATATTGCGTGATTTTCTTTTTATTTTGACAATGACAGCTTTGACAGTAACTTTTCTCTCATCCTTTGAGTGTGATTTTCTACTTTCATGATAAGAACAGCATTGAAGGCAGAACATAAAATTGTCTCCTACCATCTGTTGAAGGCAGACACTGTAATAGGGAGATCTGAACAGGTAGAATCCAGGGAGGTTTCACTAGGCTTATACAAGTGGCCTTCCAGAAAAATATTCATAGATACTGTCCAATATTACCCAAACATTTGTTTAACAACCCTTTCAGATGCTTTATCCAGAACTTTGATTTTTTCGAAAAAGAGAAGATAGATTTCTATGACTGGTGTACTCTTTAGAGGGAAAATTCCACAGTATTTGTAAAATTTCATAAAGTACTGTCCTTGATACAACTAAAACTTGTGTATAGAAATTGGCGTTTACTCTTACTGGCTCAAAAACAAGCAGATTTTGATGCTTTAGTAAGTAATGGCCTGTTTGCTCTCAAAGACCAAAAAACTGGTAGTCCAAAATTACTAAGAAGGTTTGTGTCCTTCTCTTTTTTCTAAGTCTAAAATAAAGGACTCCTAATTTTTTAATTAAAATTGTATGGCTGCTCTGGGTCACGGTTAAAGTGGATAGTGCCATCTTTGCTGTCAATTACATAAAATGCTCTACATATATAAGTTGTTTTAAAAGAATGTGATCTTAAGACATATGAATATTTTGTTTTCTAGAGAGGAATGGTGCACTCACATCCATATAGATTGTACAGAAATTATCTCAAGAAAATTATTTGTTGCTAGAGCCAACAACAGGAGCATGACTCACTGAAAGAAAGCAGAAATATAAGTGACAGATATGAGCATTTCTTTAGTATTCGTATAAATATTGGCTATTTATCTGGCTGGAATCCTGTGAAATCTGACAGAACATCTTTTTTTTATAACCTTTTATCTTTAACCAGCTACTCCAAACATGCAAAACATTCTAATATTAAAACAGCATTTGTATTAGGTGGATGACTCTTTTATACCTATTGTGATATGTAAGACAGAGTTTCATTCTTTTTCATCACTTATATATTTTTCATTACATTTTTTTTTTAACATTGAATTTTCCATATTTTTTATGGAAAATTGCCACAAGAGAAGTAAAAGATATGATGCATGGTCATTCCAGATAAGGAATTTATATCATTTTTTTGTGTTTTTCTGTCTTTCTAAAAAACAATAAATTAAGGAAATACTTTCAGAATAATAATTTTGGTTTTCCTAACAGCATTTGTGACAATCTTTTCCACGGAAAACTTGGCTACTGCTGTTGCCACTGGCACTTTTGTGATGCTTTGCAGTGTAACTCTAAAACTGCAGAATGAAAAAGCCTGTGGAATGTCACACAGGATTCAGGGAAATCCTGTTGTTTTGCTGTCGTTTGGTCTTTTGCTGTTAAATTCATCGTATTGGGTTGACATGGCAAGGGTTTGGTAGCACAGTATGCTGAATGAGCAGCTTCTGTAAGAGGAAGCCTGGGGCTGCCTCATGTTGGGTACAGCTGGTCCCAGCCAGCTCTGAAAGGCCCCAAAACTGGACAAAACTGAGCCCATGATCCGAGGAGATGACCACTCTGTGATAAAATAATTAAGAAAGGGTAAAAGAATGTTTTGTAGCAGTTGTGAGAGAGAGGAAAAAGAAGTGAACAGCCCTACAGACACCAAGGTTAATGAAGAAGGAGAGAGAGTAGATGTTTCAAGTACCAGAGCAGAGATTCTCCTGCAACCTGTGGAGAAGACCAGGCCCATGGAGGAACACAGCAGCAGGTCTTCTGTCAGGAGCTGTAGTCACGTAGGGAACCCAAATCATTCCTGAAGAATGGTACGCCATGGAAAGAACATTGCTAGAGCAGTTCATGAAGCTGGTGGGAAGGATCCACACTGAAGAAATAACTGAACAATATCCCATTGTTGAGGAACCCACATTGGATCAGAAGAGTGTGATAAGGAAGGAGTGACAGAGTAAAAAGGTTATGAACTGACTAGAACTCCCATTACCTGTCTGCCTGCACCACTCAGGGAGAAGACTTAGAAGAGTTAGGAATGCAGTTGAGTCTGAGCTGAAAAGCAGGCTTGGAGTAGGTGTTTTTAATTTTGTTTTCATTTATCACTATTCTACTCTATTTTTAATTTACTGTAAATTAAATACATTTCCCCCAAGTCCAGTCTGTTTTTTCTGTGTTAGCAATTTGTGAATGATCTCCCTGTCCTTATCTCAACTCATGACCCTTTTCACATTTATTTTCCCCTCCTGTCCTATTGATAAAGGGGAGTGAGAGAATGGACGGTTTGGCAACTGGCAGTCAGCAAGGTTAACCCACCACACTGATTCATATTCCTTCTTTAGTTATGGAAGGCTGATTTTGATTAAACCAATTTTTTATGATTTTTGAGTAAGGCAGAAATAGTGTCTGTTTATGATCTATTTTGCTGTAATAAAGACAGGCTTATAGGGGAAGGTAATGAATGTTAAAGACAGGTATGTGAAAATTGTTTCTGTAGAAGCATATATTCCCTTACACTGCTTACATTTGGCAGAATTTTTTTTTTCTTTTAGAAATGCTGTCCAAAGAAAATTCTATTGAATTAATATACTAAAGCTTATATTAAACAGATTAAACATTTGATTTTTTAATGTGTGTTTTTAAACTCTTATGATAACATCTAAAAACACTGATACTAGGAAAAAATTTATTTCAACAGTAAATAACTTGGGAGACATTGAATTTAATTATGTAATTTCTCCTACTACCAAGCAAATTAACTGCCAAAACAAAAGAATTCTCTACTCATATGAATTAGCAAAGATCTGTTGCCAGTGGCAAGGTTCCAAGGGCTTACAATTTGGTTTCGTTCTTGATTTTTCACATATTTTTGCGCATGAGTAGATTATTTCTCAAAAATTTTAGGACAGATTTTACAGTCACACTTGAGCAGCACTGGAGAACTGACAGCAACATGAAACAAAGTGAATACCAGTCACATGCACACATTCATGGTTCAGGAAACATTTCCAACCTCCGCAGGGCTGGCCCATCTTGCACAAGGTTAAATTTGTGCTGTAGTACTCAGTCTTCCATCCTAGCATTTAATATCAAACATCCCAGGATTCAATGTAAAATATAAAAATACTGAAATGAGTCAGAGATGCCTGAGATCTGACAAGCATGACCAAATCATCTTAACAAATCTTTCAGGGCTCCCCATTTTCTATCACTACCATCAATGTCATATGGCATCCTCAAGGAGGTACCTTCAGTTAAAGTCAATAATGAGACTATAATACAGAATTCTATTTGACTGGAACATTTGGGAGCAAGCAGGTCATGTGCTGTGGGTTTCTCCATAATGCACATATCTGTCATTGGTAGATAGGAATATTTCTCATACAGGAAAGGAGAAAAATTGCCTGTTCCTTCCTCTCTCTCTCTCTCTCTCTCTCTCTCTCTCTCTGTCTCTGTCTCTCTCTCTCTCTTTCTTCACAGTAATACATTCCTTTCTTTAGGTTTTTTAATTCCTAAAAAATAGCCCTGAAGTCCAGCTTGAGTATTCACAATTTGAAACAGCACTTTGTTACGTAGTGTAGTTTTCAATTTCTCTCAGGTGTTCTTGGCATTATATTTTTATTACAGACTAAATAGTATACATAATTGATTCATGATATTAATACTGACAGAATCAAACGTTAAATAAAAAACATGATCACCATAATTTTGTTTGTTTCTAATGAATCTTTCAAAAGATGATCTATGGACAGTCTGTAGCACAGCTGTATTCGATTGAATTAGGTTGATTTGAATTCTAGCACTGTTTTCAGTTGAGTGGGGTTTATGTTATTCAGTGCTGTGTGTTGCCTCTTGTGGATTACCATGACTAGGGCCTATCTTGTCATGGGTAACATCAATGCATATGTCAATAGTCTTGTAGCCTGCTTCAAATTATTTGACTGTTCTTCCCCTTTACATACACAAGAAAGCAGAGCTAATTACAGGGCATTGAGCTCTGGAACATTAACACTGAATAAATTAACTTGTTAAAGTGAATAGTACTGACTGAAAGGATTCCCAAAATTAAACTTGTGGGGGTGCAATTACCATCACACTAATCCCAAAAGAAGCTTCACATTAATTTTACCTTGTGTTTTCATCTGCTATGCAAAACCATCTTCGTTTCCTGTTCCTTCATTATCACAAATTTTCAAATAAATATCACCATAAAATGAAAATAATTATTCCTCAAGATTTTAGAGATTCAAAATAGATTTGCTAATATATATAGTGCAGAAAATGTCAACAAGCTTTCAAATATTCAAGAAATTTAGACAACTTAGATTAGATAATCATGTTGTTGTAAACTGTAATAAAACTGTCAGACCTGAAGACTGACCCATCATGTCATCATGTGAAATGGACCTGTTGATGGTGACAGTACTTTGTGCAGATTGCTGGTAGTTTCAGGACATTTAATCTTAATCTTTGAAGATAATACTTGGACATTTTATGATGAAGAACAAGACAGTGTTGTATTTACAGAAACCCAGATAATTGTTGAAGGCTGATAGTAGAAAGAAAATCATTGATATTGACTAGGATTTTCCTATCAAATCCAGTGGCTCCAATTGCACAAGACTTTGCTAAATGATGTAAATGAGTGATATCAGGGTTTATTTCATAAAATACAATTTGTTTTTCAGGAGCATTTTCCTTTAAAGGAGAATTTAGCTTGAAGTGTAACTAGATTAAATGGAGAAAAAAACCCCAAAAACAACTTATCAGACATTTCAAGAAAATAAAATGTTTTAAAGAACAAAAAATTACAAAAAAACCCCCAACTTCTTATGGCATTACTGTAACTTATCACAGTCTTTCAGCCGCTATGATGTGTATTCTTATATCCTGTAATGTCAAAGAAAATATTCAAGGCAATTACTTCTCTTGTTCATTAACTTAACAAAATTAAGCCACTGGCTAATCCATTAGTTTGTGTCAAAGACAGATTTCTGGACTAGGTGAATATTTTTAAGGATTTTGGGCTGGTAGTTTCACCCCTTGTCAGTCACAGTGGTTCCACGTTAAACAGTCTGAGCAGTGGCACACAGGTGGTTGCCATTCCCTGCATTTGCAGTTAGTTAACTAAGGTATAATTTGAAAAACTTTGGCTCCCCTTTGGACCATTTTTTATGGAGCACAGTCCATGAGCAAGTGCAGATGACCTAAGAACACAAGACTGACATGTGCCTTCTGAAATACTCCCATAATAACGTGCAGTCTCATCCTGACAGACCACATCTGTAGGCACAGCTGTATTTCATGCAGCTGTGCTTTGTAACATTCCTGCTGTGTGGCTTTGTTTTGTGTTCTTTTTTACTAACCATCTCTCCAGGTCTTACCCTGTCTCTGGAAAAAAATATTGCAAGTGTCAGTACAGCATGTATTTCAGTGCAAGTGACCCAGGTCACTGATCCCTGATCCAGACAGGAAACAAATGCATCTCACAAAAGGATGGAGTTCTGCAACTCTACACACTGCAAACACCACCACTTTAAAAATACTGATCTGGAGCTGCTGACAGGTTTTTGTCATCTAGAAGCAGGAACAGCTAATTATCATCCAGCTAATCCCATATGGAGACATAGTTTAATAGACTATAATTTTCTGCACTTCACAGTAGCTGCACAGCTTGCCTTAGTTTCTCACTAGCTCTACAAAGTGCCTTGCACAGAGCTCTCCCTTTACAATAAAAGCTGATGCCAGCAGAAAGAGAATGAAGAATGGGTTCAGGTGGAAAGGTCTAATCAGGAATGTACTGTCAAGTCCTCTCAGTTATATTCCTTCAAAGGAATTTAGGCATTTCAAGTTAACTCTCTCTCCAGTATTCATTGCCCTTTTCAGAGCATCTGAATAAGAGAATTGACAACTATGTCATACCACATACTGTGCATTTGGAGGACAATTTGAAGATGGTGCTATAAACTGCAAAGGAAAGAGCATCATAGGGACAGAACATATATACATACACAACACACCTGGTTCAACAAATGCACATTTGTGTTTATACAGTTATGTCCCTGGGTATATACGAGTTCTTTGTTATCTTTGCTAATAATTAATATAGCTGAGAAAATAAGATTCGGTTAATATAAACAAATACTTATTTTACTTGATAAAATGTGTATATTTGAAAATTAATTTTGTTTCATGAAAGAATTAAAAATTTTAATTATTTTCAAACTTCAGTGATTTATCTCTGTGTGGTTTTGGTTTGTGTCTCTCAGTGGAAATGATGTCCCTGTTAAGGTATATTAAACTACTGAAAGTGAGACGACCATAAGATTCAGCTAGCTCAAGTATTTAGTGTCAAAAGCCATATAAAAATGAAAGTAGATGCATTTGAATAACTCAAAACTATTTGAATTAGAATGTCTTTTCCTAGTAATTCCCATGTTCTACTCCTTTGTTTGCCCTTGTGTCATTGCCTGCTGCTTGCCCTCTCAGTAAATTTGAGTGCTAGCCTAAGAAGACATTGGAGCTGATTATAAAAGATGAAGAAAAGGGAATTTAAGTTTAAAAGCAATAAAATGGTATGAGAAAAAAGAAATTGAAATAAAAAAAAGATGTTTTGCAGTGTAGTGCTACTCAGGGAATAATTCTAACAGAATTAAACAACCACAGTACAACAGGGGCTTGGTTTATTGAAGGCTTTAAAAGATCCTTTAGAGTCTTGAGTATGCAGTAAATGGGGCCCATCTCTCTCTCAGGAAAATCAACAGGAGTTTTGATGTTGATATTAGTGCAAGTAAGACTGATCCAAAGAGAACATGGAGGGGAAAGCTATGCTATCCCTTTCAGCAATGGCTTTGAGTTAATAATTCTAATTAAAGACAATATTCAGAAATTAGACATTGCATGTAAAACATGTAAATCGTTCCTGGATTCTACCTGAAATATGGTAGCTATGGAGAGCAAATGAATCTTTCATATTTATCATATTCAAATGAAAGCTAATATCAGAAAACCTTATGTTACTTTAGCGAGGCCTACCAGACAAAATAAGTAATTTCTCAGTGGTAAAATGTATGTCTGCTCACTGACATATATGGATCAATGTATCAAAGAGATAAGTTCTTCCCAGTTTTTTGTATCTTTATTAAAACAACAAATCAGCAAAAATGAAGGCTAGTTCTAAAAATGTGCTGGATAATGGTCCTACAATAAAGAATGTGAACAGCACTCAAATTCCTAGTATTTGGAAACTTTTATTACAAGATATTTCTGTGCAGACACAAAGCTTGAGCTTGACACCAGTGTTCTGATAAGGCTTTTAAAAGACAATGTCACAGTTGCTTTTCCCCTAATCTGAATGACAAGGCTTCTTGTAACACTTTGTCCCTTAATGTTGTTTGTAATAGGACTGATATAAATATCATATGGTATAAATTCATTAAAGCATGAACGTTAATACATTTATTGTATTTTTTAGCAAAACATATATTTTTTAAAAATCTATTTCACATTGCAGACCATGAGAAACCTCTTGAGATGAGCAGTTGCATCTCATTTTCATTTTTATCCTAGGGTCATTTTTCTGAATGAGAAACATCAATGTCTCAGCTACAAAGATTTAAGGGGTTCTGTCTTTCTTTCCACAAGAGACCTGCAAAACTTTGAACTGCACAGTGACAGAAGTTTAGATGATCTATAGAGTTCAATTCTAAAGCTATATATCATGGTGGCAGAGACTTCTGGCAAATAAGATCAAGTGAACTTCTTTCCATTCCTAACCTGCATGTACTTACATCATGTGCTCCACACAAGTTGTTCTTTGTCCTGCTTCAGGGACTTCCAACATTACCTTAGAGACATAAGACTAGAAAATAAAAGGTCACATGTGACGCTGTTATACACTACAGTGATACAAGACTTTGACTTTAGAAGGCTGAAAATTACTTCTTTATTTTTGGGATGTATATATATTTTTTATATTATTTCAAACAGACCAATTTGATTGGTGAAACAAAGACAAACTTTTTCAATTATATTGGTCAGACCAGAGGACATTAAGAAGACCCTCCTAGGGAAACAAATGTAAACATAATGCAGTTACAACAACACTTCTCTTGTTTACAGAGAATTCCCTGGAAAAAGAATTTCAGAAAACCAAAACATCTCAGGCATGAACCAGGGCTACACACAATGCTGTAGAATTTTCACCACAGATGCTGGGCAAAATTCCCAATCAAATAGCAGCATGGATCATTTCTCATGGTATTAAGGAATGGGGAAGATTAATGAGAAATATGACATAGGGATGCAGTCAGACTGTCATGGGTTAACACAGACTGGGTTTTAGTTAAAGGAGAAACAGTTCTCTGTAATCCTTGAAGGACCTGTTAATTTCCTGTGGAAGGGACAGGCACCTCTCAAGGCCAATTTTTAGATACTGACATTGTTTAACTACTGAGGAAGCTGGATGTGACTTTGGGAATAGACATATAAGCCCTGACAGTGTCCGAGCCGGCCCTTTCCCCTCTGGCCGGAGAAGCAGTTGTTAAACTGTGGCCGCCCTGTGCAGTGACCGAGGCCAGCCCGGCCCCGCCGCTCCTCCCTGCTGCGGGAGCCGGCCCGGCCTGGCCCAGCCCTGCCCCGGGGGCTGCCGGCAGGGGAAGAGGAGGCTACAGCTTAACATCTAACTAACTTTACAGCCTACACCCCATCCCCTGCCCGGCCAGGCCGAGGGGGATGTCTGCGGGCCGCTGAGAGCAGCTCCGGGCTCGGGCTGTCACCGAGGGTGGGCAGGAGGCGCCACCAGCCAGGGCGCCCCGAGACCCCTCAGCGTGAGGGGCGCCACCGGCAGAGAGCACGGGACCACCACGGGCCCTGGGCAGGATGTTAACGCTTCCCTTGCACAGATCAAACTTCCAAAGCCCTAACCCTTCCTGAGTGAGAGAAAAGGCCAAAGTGGGGACATGTAAAAGGACAATATGACGATATCAAAGTTAGTGAAGGAAGAGTTACTCCTTAGATGGAAGATAGAGGAAGATGTCTTGGTCCTAGGCTGAAAATCTCCAATGAGCTGTGGTAGCAGACTGTAATATGCTAGAATATCCCTTTAAATCATTGACAATATGAATTGGGGAAAATGATTATTCAGATTTGTGGATTTGAACAAAGGTATTTGTGATGGACTGAGTGAATATTGAATTAGTAGCTGTGATCCTGTGATCCTGTGATTCCATGAGATGTTTGAACAGAGAGATGAGACCACAAGTTTTCTGCACCAGTAAAGAAGTGAAAAAAAGATCTCTGTTCCAAGAGATGAACAAATCCTTTACATTTGAACTGTTTATTTTTAAAATGACAACCCAGTATCCATGAGTCCACGGCCCATATGTAATCGTGGGAATATATGGGAGGTCCACAATTGCAGATTTATTCCCGGGTGGCTGCTTTTGTGAAAGTTAAAAGCCACAAGCAGACTGTTCATTCTTGTGGAAATTTGCCACAACAAATCAGGAGAGATTTTCTCTCTAAAAGGACTGATGGCGATACTGTTTTGTAAGTGGTACTGACCTGGAGTTACGACTTTTTTCTTTATGGGCTGTCTGTGAGAAAGAGAAGAAGCTGGTGGGGGAGGAGGAGTGTTTTTAAAGTTTCATTTTGATTCTCATTTTCTTCTTTTAGTGTGTGCTAACAAATCTATCTTCATACCCTTCAAGTTTGAGCCTGCTTTACTTTTCTCCTAATCCTATATCACAGCAGAAAATACAAAAACCACTGCACAGACTTATGGTATAATATTGCTGTTGTGATTTCTGTATGAGTTTTGAAATTTTGAAGACCCAAAATAAATGTTCCTAATTTAAGGAAGTGACATAGAAAAATCTTGAATTGAGCTGATTTATTTCATGGCAATAATATAATTAACATTTATAAATCTAATGACTGAGATCAATGATACAGCTCATAGAAAATATTTACAAAAAGACCTCACTCTCAATAACTTTCCACCATTGCTTAGACAAGCTTCTTTTGCCTTTTTCTATATTATATTGAAGATAATGGTTTTGCATTGGAAAGGCGAGGATTCCAATAGTTGATTTTGATATCAAGTGCCAAAGGTGACATTTTATGAACTGAACAGGTTTAAATACATTGTTTTATTTGGATTTGGATTATATTTTCTGAAATACATTAACAGTCAATGATTCTTTCTTACTCTATATGATGTCTGACATTGCATTCTGAACT
Organism: Sterrhoptilus dennistouni; assembly: GCA_013397095.1. Classification (NCBI taxonomy): domain Eukaryota; kingdom Metazoa; phylum Chordata; class Aves; order Passeriformes; family Zosteropidae; genus Sterrhoptilus; species Sterrhoptilus dennistouni. Next base: position 396,061 of record VWZU01006791.1, read on the forward strand.
CAAATGAAGAGGTGGACATCTGGTTTGGCTGTGACATAAGAGCATCCTTTAGTCTATACCAGAAAGGGATGATAAAGGGGACCTTAAAATCCAAGAGGATTTCCCTCATATCAAGTGCTCCTTGATTGCCCCATGATAGAAGACGATAAATTAAATTGCAGTCCAATTAAAATTAGATATATAACTACCTAAATTTCTTGCTGCAATTCAAACAATAAATGGCATTTTAAAAAAATTATTAATTCCAAGAGTCACACATCATTCTTCTTGAAATACCCACTACTATATCAAATTTGTGTCTGAATTATTATATTCATAGACTTATAGATACATATAAGTTATAAAAATTTCCCAGTCTCCTTTTTGTTTTTAACCTTTTTGCCATGAAAGTCAGAAAGTTAAAATCCATTCTGCTCTTTCACCACTTTTACAAGCTTTTACAAGCCTAAAATGTTATAGTTGATGAGTATTTTTTCTTCAGATGGGAATGAAGGCAGTAACACTGGCTGAGAATGAACAGGTAACTCTGTAAACATGTATCTTCACTCTCCATGATCTTCACACACTGGGCACAACAGGGATTCTTGTTGCAAAACAGCAAGGACCAAATGGTATTGTAAATGCTCTCATCTAATTCTACCACTTTCATCCACTTAGTAATGTTCTGTTAGTGATCACACTCAGCAGTTCAGCATCCAGCAGCCCCCCAGGGAAAAGTTTTTATTCAGTTACCAGTGGCTGACTGGTAAATTATATGAAATCACCAGGGTCCTATTAATCTAAAGTGACTTCAAAAGAAGAATGATGGAGTTGTAGACCTGGACTTTCCTTTTTCCCCCCATGAAGGCAGGCATCTAATAAAGGTAAATGATTCTTATGAAGTACTAAAATAAAAGTAGTTGTCAAAAACCCTTATAACTTGTTGTTTAAACCCTTAAAACTGATTACAGATTTTGCTCATCATTCTGTTGTAAGATGGCCTGCTGTGGCAATTATCATTTAAAATATCTGAGGCACTGCCTGTTGGTCTCTTCATGCCAGAGGTATTTTTCATTTATCAAGGACATACTGAGGGCTCAATTCCCAACATGTAAAGAAAGGTCATTTATAGAGAATAGTACATTGTTGTTGGTACTAAATAGCAGGGCCATTAATACTTCCTGCTGTTTTTCGGGTCTGACATTTTTCCATGAAGTATCATTAAACTGAAGTATCCAACAGAAAAAAGAAAGATGAAATGAGAAATATAGAAAACCTTTTGCACTATTTCCTCTTAATCTGGGCACTGTTTATTACTTAGCTCAGTAATGAGAAATGTTTTTTCCTGGTGGAAAAAATAATCTCACAAAGAGTAGATAAAAAGGATCTAGTTTCATTAAATTATTTTGTAAGAGCCTCAAAAAATTAATTCCGAAATTATTTGCTGACAATGCCACTTAAATTGCCGAAAGGATAAGAAATGCAGGTTTAATATTTATTTTCTATTCACCTATACCTATCTATAATGTTTAGGCAATATAACATTGAATGAGAAATTACCTCTAAAATATGAGTATAATTCTGCTCTATAGAGAATTACAAATTACTTCATTAAAAAAACAAACAACATTTGGAATCTGGCCCAAAGTCCTTAAGAAAACTCTTTCTCCTTTAGTGTGCTTTCTATGGCAGTATTGAAAATGTTACAGGTAAAGTCAATTAAAACAGTAGCTCATGATACATTGGTCTCAAATTTATACACATGAAGCTTTTTCTTCTTTCTTTTTTCTTGTCTCTTTTATTTCTTCCCTTTCAGCCCCTCCCCCCTTTATTTTCCTATTTTTAAGTTATTTTCACAATACTGCAATTTATTACATAATATACTAAATATGAACTTCTGACTGGATATTTCATACAAGTTTTGCACTTAGAAGTTTTAGACCATTGTGCAATGAGGGTCTTATGCAGACTCGTATACCCCACTGAAGATAATTTCTAAATGGAATTAGCCCAAAATTTTGAAACTGATGAAAAGTCTTGAAAAAGCCTGTGACTGAGATTATATATCCCTTGGCAATATTCCCATTGAAATCAGCAGAGCAGAGAATTGCTGATTTCAGTTGTAGATTAGATAGTGATAAAGAGTTAAAACAGGAAACCAAGGAGGAGTGTTAAGACTCTTAGGATTCCTGTATGGCATGAATTAGGTGCCTCACATTGGTCTCATCCTCTGTCCTGGGGTCACCCAGGATGCATGGTGTAAAGTTGTAATAAATTGTGTAAGAGGTGAGCACACAGAGGCCTCTGCTAAAGGCAAAAGCCAATGACTGTTCCAGCAGGAGGAGTTGCAGAGCTGACTCTGACATGCAGCCGGTCGCTGTGATGTCGGAGACAGGGATGTGACATCACACACTGAGTTTGTGCAGCAACAACAACCGTTTATTGTCTGGCAGTTCCTTTTATAGAGCTTTGAAATTTCTGCATTTACAGACATGACTGGTCAAGGGTCTTAGCTCTGCCAAGCCCACTGGCCAATGATATGGAGGTATTTGTGCTTCAAAGGCATTGGCTGAGGTCCTCTGTCAGGGTTTGAATCCAACCTATCGTTGTTGCATCTGGGGACTTCTTTACTTCCAGCTAGGCTGGTTGAGCTGGTGTCTGTTAAGCCAAATTATCTGCGTAGCTATAAATCAGCTATATCTGTCACAGCAGCCAAAGGAGACGTTTTCACCTGAATGCAGCGGTTAGTAAACTCACACAGCCAGGGGATCTGATCTCTATATCTCATATTCTGTGAAAATTTCCTATTTATCAGAGGTGAGCTGATGCATTCAGCTCCTTTGCACATCCCTTGGCACAGGACTTTACAAGCCCGGAAAATGACTGAAGAATAAATACAGTCTTCTGACTTGATAGCTTGCATTTAGAGCAGTCAGTAGCTGAGAAATAATCAAGGTTCTATGCTTTACTCTTAATTTTCTTTAAAATCCAATTAGTGTATACTGTAAAATATAAATAGAATTAGAACTGAGATTTTCTTTATCTCCCTGTTGAACCCAGCATTGGATTTACCCCTGCTTGATTTCTTTTGATTTTTTTGCCTGCTCTGAAACTGTTTAACTCATTGAATTTCTCATGCTTAGTTCATTAATTTTTGGGTATGTATTCTTATCTGAGCAACCTCTGGGGCTTCAACATTATACTATTATTTGTATTTCCACAGAGCGTGGGATTTGCATTGAGAATGAGGACCTCTTATGCAATGCTCAATACAGCCACATGCTACAGTGTGTTACCCACAGAAATTACAAAATTAATTAATGTGTTATTTCTATTTGCTACTTCATAGCATATGAAAATATAATCGAGCTATTTGAAATATGTTAAGTGTTGTTGTAGACTGAATTCCTCATTAGAAAGTAACCATTTGCACTGGCAAAAAGCCAGATAAGAGACTGATAGCAGGGTTTGGCATACAGTACAGGGTAAAAATAATTTGCATATTAGTAATTGGAAATATATACTCATGCATGCAATTTACCTTACCAGAAATGGCACCAATGAATATGTAAACCTTAACTTCCATATATACCCATTCTACATCTGTAAAATTGAAATAATACATATTCTTCTCATAAGACAGCAATGAAATAAAGTCATTAATAACCAAAGAGAATTCATATGTAACAAAAAAATGCCCACAATATATTAAGAATTGTCTCTTCAAACCTGGTTTTGAATATAAATATCTAAATCCAGTTGAGACAGAGAAAGGCAGTGAACAACAAATAGATAACAACTACATACCTACTGATTTAATGGACATTGTCCATTACATACACTGACAACAGCAGCAAATTTGATCATTAGGGTACAGGTTGTATCATAATTCATAACACAATTGGGAAAATGTTATCTTTATAATTTATTTATCTTTTAAGGAATTTTTATGTTAAAAATGCCGTCTTTAAATTATTGAACTCATGAAAGGAAGGAAGCAAAACAACAGGACAGATAAATATTTTCCCAAACCTGTGAAATTTTAGCTATAATTGTTTTTCATTCTGTCACTGTCTGAGTATCACTCTAAAAAACTGACTTGAATGTCCAACTGCTTTTCCATGAAGTCTCATTATAATGACAGATATTTAATGATAACACAGCTCAACTCTATGACATTAATAAATAGCTAAATAGTAATGGAATTATTTCAGTCTAATTAAAGCATATGCGTGTTCAGTCCGTAGCTATTTTTTGACTCATGGCATTCCACTGGGAATAGTTTGTAAAGAGGGGCTTTTGATGGGTACACCTATTCATAAAAAATAAGAGGATAAGAAGTGAATTTTTGCATGCAGTGGGAGACAAAAAAATAGGTAAGATAATTATGTCTACTCATATCTTGCATTCAAACATTCCATTTAAAACAAATACAATAAAACCCCCACCCCTCCCGAAACACAATTTCCCATGCTTTTTATCGGAATTAGAGCACTCTAGATTAAAACTATTATATATTATTTGAGATTAGAATAAAAACTGTGGGCTTAATTCGTGCTGAAGTAAGTTTATGCAGATCGCTTGTGACATATAAAGTTCATTGTTGCTAAACTCCACAACTGAATATTCTGTAATACATATGACTAATCTTGTGTAGGTATGTCAGAGAAGTACTTTTAAACCTTATTGTTATCAACACTACAGAAGATTCACCAAGAGACCTCTGGCTTAGGAAGACTATTAATGGAATAAGACTGCTCATTAGAATGTTACAGTTGTCACCACTCCAAGTTGTCCCTTAGAGAATTTTCTTTTTCTCTGTTGAATATAGGAAGGAACTTGAGGAGATGAGACTTTGAGGTAATCTTTTACGAGTATTGCTCCATCTTTTGTTTTGCAACTGTGCATTACACTGTCATGATTCTTTTATTTGTCCTCAAGATGCAAATAACTCCTTATCCATAACATATCAAAGTTGTTCAATAACAAAAGGGAGAAATTCCAAAAGGTAGCCCTCATATCCTCTCAGTCCTCACTGCTCCTTTCCCATGCTTCACATCTGTTCCAGCTAACTCATTCATTCTGCACTAACGAAGATGGAAGGATAAGAGTAAAATAGTGTCAAAGGCTTGGTCTGGAGCTCAGTTTAGCTGGAGTGGCCACTGACTCACCAGATGCCACAGCTACTTCTCCACAAAGACAGGTCTATACCATCTCCTTCAGAAAAAACAGAGTTTATCTGGCAAAAGCAAAAGAAGAAAGCATCCAAACTACTACAGACCATGGTCTGAAAGCTTGAGAATGGCTGTACTTAGACCGCATAAAAATAATAAGAAGTTAATAATTTCTGGACAAAGAATATGTATTGGATAAAGAGTAACAGTACACACAGGTATGACAACCTCATTCTAATTCGGTTTATACACCAACTAAGAACACACTGATCCAGGACTGAAGAAAGATATCTTTGTGAGGAGGAAAGGAACAAACAACTTTCTTCAGAACATTCAATATTTCTTTCACATTTTGCATGTTTTATTCTTTCTTACTTCCTCTATCCTCAATGAAAAAATGTGTTGAACAGCTGTCCACAACTCAAAGGTGGAAACATAAAAAAAGACATAGAATGTAAATATATATAGATATATTATGAATATTTACAAGGCTTCCTTAACTGTCCAAACATTTTCTAATCACTCTTGCTCTACAAAAGAGCTGCATAATAATCTCTCTGTGAACTCTACTTTCCAAATTTAACTTTTCTTGCACACCAGACTATCACTGTAGTTAGCAAATTGCATATGTGCTATCATGTCCTCAGACACAATAGTTCCCATTGTTTATATTATTATTTTACTTGTTCTTACCATGTATAATTATTTTTTGAAAACCTGCAAAACTATCTATTCCTTCATAAACAGACCTCTTGGCAGCTGATATAAAAATTATATCACAACAAAGTAAGTGAGGAATACTCAATTGAATATGAGTAGCAAAATGTGCTAATGATTTATATTTGGTGTCTTTTTTTTTTTAGCTTGTCCATAGTGTACATTAATGTATTTTGAAAGTTTAAAAATATGACCAAAATGTAATCTTACGTTTAATTTTTTTTTTTCCCGCTAAAACTCATGGTAACTTTTAAAAGAGTCTCAATATAAAATATCTTTTGAAAGATTCAAAATTACTAATAAGGAGGAAGGTTGCTTTGCTCACTGCTGGAAAGCAGCTTTTTTCCAAAGTGTTTTTTTGTGCAAAGTGTGTACACTTCAGGAAAGAAATGAAGTATCCACTTTCCCTTTTGAATAATACTCATAATTTAGTTCACCTACTATTTCTTTATCTCATTCACCAACATTACACATAATTTTTAAGACTGAAAATTTCTTTCAACATTTATTCTGCTTCAGCTGAAGGCCTGTCACTGGAGCCTCATTGTGCCATTTGGCATAATACTGCAGAAGAACATCTATAGTCCCTCAACCTCTGGTTGCTCCTTAAAAGTCTTTTTCAATGAAACATTGGCCTAGACAAACTCTTCTTAGCTAGTCTTATATCACTTAGTTTAGTGATATATAAAATCACAACTCTGAATGCTACGTGTGCAAATCATGACACGCTGTGCAGAATTCCCATCTTTCCTTCCTCCCGTCTTTCCTTCCTCCTCTTTTGTAAAACTTCCTTCTTTTCTTCCATGTGAAAGAAATCTTTGCAAAGCTATTAAGGGCAATGATGGACATCCTTTCAATATGTCTTTGTGATCTATGGTCAGGACTTCATTATGCCTCATGAGCTGCAGGATGGAAAGGTTTTGATGGGTTTGGAACATCAAAAGTCTCACCAGGAGGAACAGGTCGTTTATGAAGTGCACGTGAGATTTGTGTGCGAAGGTGAGGTGCATCTTTCCTCTTCAGTTTGATATGCTTGGATTTAGTTTTAAATGCTTCCTTACCTCTGACTGATGCTTCCTGGCTGATCCTAGGTGAGAGATGAGCATTTCCCCCTGCTCAGACATGGGGATGCCCTGGGTTTGCCAGGCCCTTCCCATGGAGGCACTGAGACAGTTCAGGCTCAGGCAGGGGAGGTAACAGACGTGTGGACCTGAGTTAGGAGTTGAAACCAACCCAGCCCAGCTCTGGCCAAGTTAAACCCAGGTCAGTCCTGAGACTGGTGCTCTGGGCTCGAGAAACAGCCTAAAGCCTTTTACTAGAAATGGCAAAAAAATAATAGAATTTACTGTGTTACAATTCTGGGCACTGATGAAACTGTTTTTTGGGTTTGGGTTCTGTTGTTGTTGTTGTTTGATTTTTTTTCTCATCTATTTTTATAACAAATATGTGCAAAGTCAATTTTACAGTCTTGCAAAAAGCCCTATAATAAAAAAAACTTTAAGCAACATGATAGTCTGTATGAAAATATATCTTAATGATGAGTTTGCTGGAACAGATGAACACATACTACTAAGCTGTTTTTCACATGGATTTGGTTCAGTAAATTAACTGGTGGTCTGTTAGCCACACTCCACATTAGTGAAAGAACTACATTCCTTGAAATTACTTGCATCCTGGTTTGCTAAAGAGCATTAGCATCTTTTTTTCCCTAAAAGTACTAAGTGCATTGTGTACTCATACATATATATATGGTAAAAGCTTTTTTCTTACCATTTTCTTGCACATTGAATATCATGAATCTAAAAGTGTGATTTACTTTGTAGCTTGATCTCTGCTTTTATGTGAATGTATAATATTTATTTTTAATGCTAATGCATCCTCTCTGGAAACATTACTAGTCTGTAATGACATCTTTATTTTGGTTTAAAGCTGGGCATACTTGCATGAGCTCACAGGAAAAAGTTTTAATTTTTTTCATTACTGTTGTTCTCTATTAGAAGAAGATAAAATCCACAAAATGCTTTATAAAACTTTTAGATGGTGCATGCATAAATTAAGCTGTAAAAGGTGGGACATTGTGACCAAAAATGATTACAGGATTATGAAATCCAATTGAATGAACTCACATTCACTGAGAAAGAAAAGATTAATGTTTACTCTGTACACTTCTGACTTATCTTTGGACATTTGGCTTTTTTTTTTAAACACCAAGCAGTGCTAAACTGAAATTTCAAAAATGTCCCAAATAATTGCTTGTAGTCAGAGGTGAAGGATATGCAAGTAATAGTGGGTTTCAAATTATGCCTTTCTTTCTTTCTTTCCCTGTTGTAATTTGAAGCTCACGGCAGTTTATATTCATTTGGAAGGGAAATTACATTGAATAGTAATTGTGATATTTCTGTAGACCGTACAAAGACCATTGTGTGTTTAACAGATGCTAGTTAATTTCTATAATATAGAATATTAGGATAACACAACCTAGACTGAATAGTTGACACATCTAAAAATGGATTAGAATTGACATTTCATGTGGGCAGGCATCATGCAAATGACAGGAAACTAAATGAGTTGGTCACTTGCTTAAATATCTTTCTCCACTTGCAAAGTTTGTAGGTGCGTTTATTGTTGTTTGTGTGTTTATTGTTGGCCAAGAGTCCTGTCATTGTAATCAACAAGAATGGATAGGGGGCAAAAGTAAGAAAAATACACAATGCTTTTCAGATCTTTTCTTTGGCTTAAGATTTAGCTGAGAATAATTGACTTTCCTGAGTACTCCAAAATACTTATATGATCATTGGACCATATGAGGCAATTCATCCTAATGTGGGTTAGATATACAAAATAGATAGTGTTAAAATTATGTGGGACAAGCTACTGCTAGGGAACCTCTGCCTTCAAAGGCACCTGATCTAAAAAAAATTATTCTGATGTTACAGGGTGTACTGGAATAACAGGGATGTTTCAACATCTCTACCACAGAAGGAAATTGCTACCGTGGATATAAACAATTCTTTCTTCAAAATTTACACTTAAAGGCTGAGAATTTGTCCTTAGAATTCATAGAATTATATATATATATATATAAATACTAGTTAGTTGTGAAAATTACTTGTCTATTGTTTGTTATGTGCATTTTATTAGTAGCTTTCTGAAAACTAATTGACTAAGAAAGTATAAGAAGGAGGTAAGAGTAGATAAAGAAAAGAAATAGGTGTATGCTAACAAACATCTAGATGCAGCATTAATAAAATTGTGAGACTTAGGATTTAGAAAACAAAGCATAAGCAAATGTGCAATGAGAAACATCATTATATTATCCCTGGTTTCTGTGTTAAAAGCCACTATTTTGGGTCTTGCATTTTTATTAGTTACTCTTGTATATCCTTAACAAATATAACCAGCATGAAAACCTTTCCTATACATAATGGGCATAGACTTTTCATAGACTTTTTCTTTCATGTCTTTCACATCTTTCACACTGAAGAAGAAAACAACTGTACTCATTATGAATATTCCTTACTCCTGAAAAACAGTATTTAAAATCTAAAGCACTGTTTACTCCTCTTGTTCTATGGGAATACATAAAAAAATAATTGTGTGACTTGCTGTACGTATCAGCCCAAATCAGCATAATGCAGTGACTCTCCACAATGCACTTCTTGCTTTACAAACTCTGTGAAGTCATGGGTAAATTTTCACATGATGAGTTATGATGCTGAGGAGATTCTAAAAAAAGATAATTGAAATTGTCAGGACAGTTATCACATGGAAAAAAAAAAAACAAACCCAGCCAACCAACCAACCAACCCACCAAGAAACGCTGGAACCAACAGAACAAAATAACTTTAAAATCATATGCCACTGATTTTTCTTTGTATCAAACTACCAGGGTTAATAGGATGTTATATATATAGATATATATATTTATACATGCACACACATATATGTGTATATGTATATATATGTATATATGCAGGCAAGAGCAGCGGTATGACATATAGAAGGTCTTCTGTCTTCTAGAAATCAGAAAATAAGTTTGTTTCTGCTCCTTTTTCATCAAAGTATTTAACACTGTTTCATTGTAGATTTCTGTAGGATTAGTGACTTCAAAGACAATTATATAAAAGTTTCTAGCTAAGCATGTGCTTGGATCTTTGGTTTGATTAGAGACAAAATTTCTAGCAGTTTGCCAGATTAAAATTTTGAAAAATGATATATTAACCCATAAGGTTTATGAAAAAGAAATTGAAAGGAAGAAATATCTTTATAATTGTGTGTGTGTGCTTTCTTTGCCAAGCAATCTTTCTGTCTATTCTGTATGAAATGTCTCTTACTTAGGTGTTAAAACATAGTGTGTATTGGCTACAATCTTCTGACGATGAGCAGTAAGAAGGAAAATTAGAGTAGGGTGAAAGGATGATAAAATTTCCGTAGTGAAACTGAATAAAGACAAGCTATAGGCAATAGCAAAAGAGCACTAATAACCAGCACTGGGAAACGAGGCATTCTATATTAATAAAGTAATTTTCTTTTTACTTTGAAATTAATTTTTTTCAGCATTAGTAACAATAATGGTTCTCTTCACTGCATGCATATGAACACAGAACTTTTGCAAGGATAATCACATGGTTTTGTGAAGATGTCTTGCTGTTTCACTTCTCCACTATTGAACTCCGTGGATCTTTTTTGAGTTGCAACTGAGGGAAGATGTAGGACAACAGTAAGGATGTATGCTCAACTAAAGAAAATAAATAAGTTCTTATGTCATATTTTTGTGCATTCAAAATAAAATGGGAAAAAATATTAAAATGCATATTTCTTGAATTTTTGACTTCTTCCTCTTTGCTTTTTGGTGAATAGACTGTGATATTCATATTTTTATTCGGAGGTATTTGCTTTTAACCAATTACAACAAAGAGAGTTTCATGAGACTGCAGCTATGTCAGAATAAGTAGATGATTTCAAAGAGCTAGCATTTGGTTTTGGAACACTTGTAGATCACAAAGGATGTTGCATTGTTCTCATAAATTTATATTTCCTAACTGTCAGAGGGACTAGCTATATAAATTTGCTGGTCAAATTTGGAATTATTAAAATAAATTGGTTTCAAAAGTCTATATAGGTAGTTAAATGGCATCTTCCTAACCAGGTAGATGAGAAAATTTCATATCCTCAGAAAAAAACCCCAACCAACCAGTCATGAGAGCTGCAGAGCATTAGTCCCATCCTGAAGACCTCTCATACTCTCTCTGACGTGTGTAAATAACACAGAGACCTTTTTTTATTTTTTCTCCCCTCTTAGATTCTGTACTGGTTATACTGCTTGTAAGAAAAAATATACTTTTTCCAATTGCTTGAGTGCTACACACTGTGCTGAACAGTTGAACAGTTCAGACGACTTCCAGCTAAGCCTCGAGATCTTAGCATTCACAACTCCAAGTAAAAATGAATAAAGCTCTCCCAATCTGACCAGTGATAAAGAAGTGGTAGGTAGTTAATTATCAAGGGAATTAATATTTTATACCCCAAACTATCTAGTCTCATTTTAGAATGCTTCTCAGGCTGAATATATGTGCAAGTGATATGGCACAAAACATCCTCCCCTTCTAATATTATACCCAAGTAACAGCTCTTTTAAGTGCCATGTTCAGAATGACAGAAAAGAGTATTTTATTGCCAGAGTTTTCACTTAGTTTGTTATGTTGTTCTCTATGTGCAGTTTCATAAAATAGACAACCATCTTAAGGTACTCATACAAATTCAATAGTAAGCTAGAGCTATACTAGACAAAACCAGATGCCATGCTCACCATTAAGATGGAACTTTCAACAGGGATTTCTTATAGGAGTGTGTTTTGTGATTGCATTCTCAGTCCTTCATTATGCTGAGATTAATGTATTTGCTGTACTGTAAATTTTGATAGAACAACAGCTTCCCTAGAATAAAAGTAATAAAGCACATCCCTGGCTTCCATTCCAGGTACTTTTTCATTATTAGGTAGCAGAGTGGATGTGTTTCCTCAGAATCACGAGAAATGTTCGGCTCTATCTAAAGTCAAAAAACTGGAGAGCCTCAGAAAATGCTAATGCACTTCAGAGATTATTCTTTCTTGGCTATGGTCCGTGAGCGTGGTGACAGCTATAGTGCCGATGCTTCCCATTCTCAAAAGTCTGTCAAACCTAATTAAAAACTGCATTCTGGTAATCCTTGTCCTTTTCAGTAGCAGCTTGCTATGGAGATATTTATCATACTTTCTACCTGCTCCAAATAATCCTTCTGTGTTTACATTCTGTTCCTCTTCCCATATGTAGACATGGGTGTATGCGAACACATTTCCTAGAAAAAAGTAGGCTACCTGCTTGCTCTGCCATGTGTGTCAATATTTCACTATGCTTACTTTTTAATGTAAAGTTAAAAAAATAAAACTTGTGATCATGTATTTTCCCTTGCTGTCCTCCTTTGAAAGATTACCTGGTTTTCAAATGTTTTCTGGCAATGTATTCATCTGTATGAGGTTTTTTAAAATGAGACATCTAATTTATGAGCCTATGTTATGGTGTTATTTTCCAACTGTTATGATGTTCTTTTCAGTGTTTTCCAATTTCAGAAATTGGCTCCTCTACAGGGTAGTTTGGAACACCACTGACAAACTCCTTCTCCCTTCTCTCTATTGCCTTCTGGAGGAGACTGCAGAAGGAGAGTAGGTATCTTGGTCAATCATACTGAGCCTCAGATTAGTTACATTTTTCGATGGGATCATTGTCTTAATTTTGCTGGAATCAGTAGAATTTGCCAATTTCAAACTACATTGAAGAATTAAAATCTCATTAAGGAAATCTATTGAGTTCCTTATATTTCAGTGGAATGTAAATTCCTCGGTTAAAACCATAACTTTATTTTAATAAGATCTGCAAAACATAAGATCCTGAGAAAAGATCGTGACATCATTGTCACAATCAGTCCCAGATTGTGACCATGAAGAATGCTTCTGAGTTCTTTGGATTCTAGTACAAATCTAGTGTGCAGAATTACTTTTAAAATTAGTAAATATTGCTTATACAGGGTCACCAAAGGGACAAACACCCAATACCTCAAATTTGGCTTTTTTATTATTGCTTTTGGGGAAGTTCTTGGAAAGAAAATACCTTGAGAGATAAAAAATACAAATAAATTACTTTTAGCTCAAGAGGTTACTCTGCCTTGAATAATTCAAAGCTGTGAAAGTAGGTGGTGGAAACAAAATGTATGCATATACACATGAATTTGAAGTTTTTACTTGCAGAATAAGATGCAACGAGGCAGCTGAAGGAGTATTTGAATGAGTAATGGCAGCTAGAAGTGTCTGAATTTTGCTATTAATTTAACGCTAATGTTTATGGTGTGAAATGTTTCTACAGAGACATTTAATATCTCTATTCCTTTGCCTTGAAACTCAGCATTTCAGTATAAAACTCTTAATATACCAAGTTATGGTATTGCATAATTGTAGATAAGATAACTAAGTTATGTTTCAGAAAAAATGCGAATTCAGAGTGGAAAACGTAGGAATGTGGAACTAGATTCTCTCTGTTAATGTGGCTTGCCGACAATTCTGCATGTTTTTTGGATAACACAGAGAATGTTAACAGTGGTAACTCATGAGTATATGCATATTCCACGCTTAGCTTATGCCTGTTATCAACCTTCATTTTTAAGCACTCGGCAAGCATTTTTCTTGAAATGTTAGAAAATGCAATTGAAATAGCTAATAGAACAGTTAGAATGTAGATTTGTTATAAACTGTTTATCACTTAGTAGATGGTGAAAATAGCTTTTTTATTAGTCTGTTATAAAAACTTAAGAATACAACCAAGATCTTATCAGGAAAGGAAAGAAAGAGCTACAATTCCTCCAGCACCGATCCTCTATCCATACCAATTTTACTCACACATATAAATTTGGCAGGTAAAATCTGGAGTTTTTTTCCAAACATACTTTGGGATACCATAATTTACTTGCTAAAGATTACAGCTAAGGTGGGAAAGAAATTATCTGGAAAATAGAAAACGTGACTTGCAAACAATTTGTAAAACAGTATAGTGTTTTGGTGAAAGTCAGGCCCCAGTCCACTTGACTGGTTTACGGGAAGGTTGGTTGATTTATTCTGGGCTGTGCACAGGAGAAACAATAAAATTGTCAGGAAGTTCAAAAATACTTTTTACTTGCAAACTTTAGAACATTATGGTAGAATAAGGCACTCGACAAATTTTAAAACAACACCCAGACAAAATAAGGCATTTCACAGACTTTCACTTAGCAAATTTATACTTTGCCAACTTTAACTTTTCCAAAGAACAAGGCACTTACTAAGACATTGACTGGAATTTTTTAGCCTTGCTTACAATATATTTTGAGAGGAAGTTAGGAGAAGAAAGAGTGAAGAAAAGGAGACAGAAAGGTAGTCACCACCCACGATCTAGCAATCAATCATGAGAGATCGATTTGCAGAGGTTTGACTGCTGCAATTTTAATGTCTGTTTGTCAAAGTGATGGTTGCAGTCTTGATCCATTGAGGTGGAAAAAGCCCACAAAACACAGAGTTCAATAAGTTAGCATACACTTCTGTTATGTGGAAATGCCCGGGTGCCTTTCCTGGGATAGAGAGTTTTACAGTTACAGCACTCTGTATCATGGGGCACTTCAGGGGTCTTTGATGGTTTATCACACCTAAGACCTGTCTTTTAGGTCAGCACAGTTGAGACGATTAGGCCCCATCAAAAGGGTTGAATACCTTCAGGTGAATGTCTCAATATCTCCCCCAGAGAGAAGTTTTCACACTTGAACCAGTTGTGTAAGGGCAGAAAGTGTCATGACAAAAAGCATTAACTCACATTCAAGGAGCTGTTTCTTATTGGCCTCTTCCCTCCTCTGGGCCAAACCACAGCTTTTAGCCTCTGGCGGTGGGTGTGCACTCCCTCTGTACCTGGGCTGTGACCTTGAACTCCATCAGGTCCACTGCTTTGCCAAATGGCCAACTCTTGACCATCAACATTTTAGTCTCTCACAGTGATAAGAAACAGATGAAGTGTCAACTGGCTGAGGAATGTTTGGTGTGTACAATGAAGAGAAATTTAAAATTTTAATGTATATATACTTCAAAAATAATTTAGGGGTTTAATTCTATGCATACAATATTATTTCCTAGATATACCATGATTTGAAATCAAATGATTCTGTATTTCTGAGGAAACCTGGATTCAATAAAGACTAACCACTCCACAAAGAATCAAATCAATTGTAAAGTGAGTAAAGTGTTGCTGAGCCTTCTGGCTTAAAGTAAAAGAAAAGAGAAATCCAGCATCTCAAACCTGAACCTCTTTTTATTGATATGGCATCTGCTCTTTTTGCTCCTTTTGGCAATGACTGCTCATAAGAACCTTGCAAAGCAGCAGAAGCTATTTCCATTTGTGTTCATCAGTAAACTTTAAACTCATCCAAGATTTATCTGTTAATGTTCTTGTGTTACAGCACAAAAGAAAAAAAAAAGTATAAATCTGGAAACATGAATTTCCATATGTTTTGAGTTGTTGAAAGAGAGGGCTGTTAAAACTAAATTATGCTAAATTTACACAACTTTATTAGGCTGTTGAGATAACAAAAAACTTGTTGAGAAAAAAATGGATGGAAATTTCTAAGAGGCTTTCTGGATTAAATGAGGTTCATTGGATGTCTTTATTATACATCAGAGACAGTTGTCCAGACTCTCCTTAGAGATCAAGATCTGATTCCCATCATCCCAGAGAGGGTATTTAAGTTACATCTGAGAAATCCTCCTGTAAGAAGCCTTTTGATCTCCACTGTTAAGCAGATGTAGAAGTCTAAGGTGAATGAGAGGAATTCCATCAAATATATCACTAACATCAGAAGTCTATCAAGGTGCAGCCAATTTCATATATGTATGACTTAATTTGATTATATGCCAAGATGCGTGAAAGAATTGCTTTCTATGGGGAAAGGTGAGAATTATTTTTAAAATTAAGACTGAAAATAGTTCTAATCTTCAAGGATGTTTTTCCTATATTGTTGAGAAATTGATGTTATCATAAACTATGGCCCCAGAAACTTGGTCATTAAAAATTGTCACCACTAACCATTCCCATGGCTATGGAATTTTCAGTAGTGTTCCCTGTGCACAGATTGAGTATTGCTGGAAATAGTATGAAAAACGTCATGTTTGAATGTCTACAGGCAACATTTGAACGTTTGCAGGCAACACTTATTGCACTATCACAGCTTCATATATGACAAAATATGAGATTTTTATTATAAGAGCAAGCTCAAACAATGAGAATCTATTTGGTCTGGCTGAGCAGGAGTTCATTATCCCACAGCAGCCCTCACAGTGCTGTGCTTTGCCCTGGCAGCTTCAAAGGAGTTTATCACCCTCCAATGCTTTGGCTGTTGCTGAGCAGGGCTGGAACAGCACCATCTCCCCTTCCTCTCCTTTCCCATCAAGGGGCTGGCAGTGAGCAATATCCTGGGACACAAGCAGACCAGCTGACCCAAATTAACCAAAGGGCTCTTCCATACCATATGATTTCAGCTCAGGTATAAAAGTTAAGGGAGAGAGGATGGATAAGGGATGATTGCTATTTCATAATGTTTGCCTTCTGGAGAAAATGCTCCATGTGCTGAAGGCCTGCTTCCCAGGAAGTGGATAAACTTCACTCACTGATGGGAAGTAGAAGTTAATTTTTTTTTCTCTTTGTTTATGCAAGCTTTTGTGGATTTTTTGCTTCTCATTTATTTTTTGGTTTTTTGCTTATCTCAACTTACAAGTTGTTTTCCATCTTATTTTCTCTCCTCTCCCCTGTTGGGAATGGGGGTAATAGTGTGTCTTGGTGGATATCTGCATCCAGCCAGTGCCAACCCACGACAGAGAGCAAATATAAAACCTTGAAAAAACATCACTGGTAATCAAGGTTTAGCAGAAATTGTGGGTGAGAAGATTAAAGAAGCAGATGAACTACTTTTACAACAATTTTTTCTTTCTTTTTTTAATTTTTTTTTTTTGTAAGGGATGTTACAGTAAAGAGAGAAAGCAAGTTAAGCAGTAAATGATAATCTGAACATAGGAGGAAAGGAGAAAATTATGTGAGGTTATTATTCTTTGCTTATTTTCAGCAGAAAAGGTCAATATAATTAATGATCTCTTCACAACTAGAAAGGTATTTTCAGCTACATTAGTAAATTTTAAAAGTATGAGTGTGAATTCATAAACTCTTTTAATAGATCTAACTTTCACAGTCATAAGTCCTGACAAAAGACTGACTTATAAAGATGGAAATTGTTATAAAGTGAGATAACACCATCATAAACATTGGAGAGAACAGTTGCAAATTACATGTCACTAGACCTGACTCTCCGGTTAAATTAAGTATTATCAACTATTCTGTTGTGGATTAGTATCTAGACCTCAGGAAAACACCTGCCAAATGTCCTTGAGAAAATCTTTGTTCAATTATACCTACAGGTTGGCTTTTAAAAAAGATCAGCACTGAAAGTGGGTCTCAGGAAGTCCTCTAGCTCCTCTACTGTGTTATTTCTCACACGATTTTTATGACAGCGCTTACAGCAAATACGTCACAGGAGAAACCTTTATGAAAGGTTCTGGCACTGAGTACATTTGGAGATAAGAGTGTTTGGGGCCTCTGAGAAAAATCTTACTGCTTGGAAATAAACTCTTTGGCACAAGAATAGAGCTCTTGCCCAGGCTAACAGCACTCCAGGGGTCTCTTCTACTCCTTTACATTCTATACTTAAAATCTCCCTGGAGAAATTACACAAATTAAATTCTGTGGGGCAATACTTTTAATTTTTCAAAAAGTAGCAATAAAAGCCTCTCTGGACCTTTTGACTTTAGGGCTAAAAATCTGAAATAAGCTTTGTTACCAAGTAAACTGCAGTTAGACTCAATATTGATACTTCTACTTGCAGGTCAGCATAAAGTCCATGCTGACTTTGGCACTGGTGCATATGGTAACCTGCTGCCACATTACATCTTGAATTTGTCATTATTTTTATTTGTCATTATATTTTAATAATGAAAGAGAATTTGAAAGATTGGAAATAAATAAAGCAAGACACTATATTAAGTCTACTAGTTTAGGAATGTAGATCCCTTTGTTCTATTTCTTCTATTTTTCTGGAAAGCAGCTCTGAAGAGAAAAACCTGGGGGTCCTGGTGGATAACAAGTTGTCCATGAGCCAGCAGTGTGTCCTGGTGTCCAAGAAAGCTGTTGGGATGTATTAGGAAGAGCACTGCCAGCGGTCAAGGGGTGAGATCCTGCCTTTCTACTCAGCATTTTTGAAGCTGCATCTGGAGTGCTGTGCCCAGTTCGGGCTCCTCAGGATAAGAGAGACATGGAAATCCAGAAGCAGCTCCAGGGAAAAACAACATGGACTAGGGGGAGGGAGCATCTCCCTTATGAGGAAAGGCTGAGAGAGTAGGGTCTGCTCAGCCTTGATAAGAAATCACTGAGAGGGGAGTTCACCAATGTCAATTTTTGAAGGGAGGGTGTCAAGAGCATGGAGCCAGCTCTACTTATTTGTGCCAAAGACAGGAGACCACAGGCAGAAACTGAAATATAGGAAGTTCCAACTGAACATGAGGAAGAACTTTGTGGTTGACTGAGCACTAGAACAGACACACAGGCACAACCCCAGAGAAGTTGTGGGATCTTCCTCACTAGAGATATTCAAAAGCTGCCTGGGCACAAAACTGAGCAACAAGCTCTAGGATGACTCTGTTTAAGCAGGGAGGTTGGACTGTATGACCTTTGGTGGTTCCCTTCCATTTTTATCCATTCTGTGATTTTCATGTTCTTAAAAGTTATGCATAGATAACCCATGAAGAATCATAGAACAAAAAAAAGTCACGCTATATTTTGTCAGTTCTCTTTCTTTTTAAAAAACTGGTAATAGTTTTACATAGCTCTGTGATTTTTACGAAGTGTTTTTGAGATAGAGAACTTGAAAGCATATTTGAAATAACTTTTCTCTAATTTGTAAAAAACTGCAGATATTTCCAGAAAAATTCTTTGGGTTGTTTTCAACAGGCAGTGGGTCACATGTAGAATTCTGAGCTGCAGCAGTTCACAGAAATAAAAGAAATATCTGAAAGACAAGACCACTAATTTCTATATTCCTGCTGTTTTCTTTTACTGTATTAAAGAGCCTTTAAGGATTTGAATGTTTGAAGGATTCATGGGTCTGGAACTTAATGCACTTTCATCTATTTGTTCCTTAATAATCTATCACTTTTGAAATTCTTTGGAATAAAGTCAAAGGACTAAATCTGTTAGTATCTAAATGAATATACACAAGAATATTATTTTCAATAAATAGTTACAGAAACAAGCAAATACTTTAGCAATGGAAAAAGAAATAATGTGATTATTATAAAAAAGAGTAATTTGGGTTTTCTTCTTTTGAATCTTCTTTGGTTTGGTTGGGCAGTTTCTTTGGATAATTTTGTTGTTTCATTCACTCACTTTTCTTGTTTGTTTGTTTTGTTTTATTGTTTAATTTCTATCATGTTTCAGGTAATTTAGAAGAATCCTTATTCTGTCTTGATTTTTTTTTTAAATCTTCTTCACTCACTACCCAATCTATAAACAAGAGAGAAAATAGAATTGAGGAAAGGCACAGTCACTGCTGATGCATGGTCTTGTCTTTGATGTCCTTCCTGATTTACTACTGCCTTCAATGAAAGGTGGGAACACACACTAAGTCCAAAGAGAGTTTCAATAGGAAAGTAATTATCCATCTATTTTAAAAAATGAACCAAGTCCATCTATCCTACTGGCTTCATAATATTTTACTGTTTTATGAGGCAGAAAGTGGTACTGCTATTGGTATCACTTAGATTTACCTAAAGCTGAATTATTAAAAAAAAACAGAGAATTTTTTTTTCTTTTAAGATAATTGACTAAAGAAGAGAAACATGATTTAATTTTTAGGCTAAATGTAGTGCAGGATTTGGTATATAATTTTGCTTGATTTAGTTCTTCTTTTAGAGTCTGTGAAATGTGAAATGTAAATGTGAATGAAATAGAATCTAAAACTGTCTCTGAATATGAAAGTTCCAGTGGATTCTGTGAAAAAGTTAAGCAAGGAAAGATTTTTATACCGATTGGATGTGTCTAATTCTGAAAACTGCATAGTTTTCTCTTTAACACCCCAGTATTAAGCTCTTTGTAATGTGTGTTAAAGGTTTCTCCTTACTAATCAATATTTTAGTTTTTTTTTATTTTATTTTCAGTTGACTGGGCATAATGTCTATTCTAAAAGCTTTATCCTTTCATCCTTTTATGTTGATGCTGTAGCATTTTCCTCATTAAAAGCTAATAATGTTCTACAGCTTCTTTGCTCTCCTCTGTTTTGTCATGGAAACCTCTTCTATTTTGGAATTGCTCAGGTTTATATCACATATTTTCATCTTCATTGTTATTAATAAACCCAACCTCCTGACAGCAGGGGTTAAATGACTCTGCTGATAGCTGTGTTGAATACATAGTGAAGATGAGAATTAGCATTAGAAAGTCGTTCTGAAATAACACCAGCATATTCTCTGTTAAAATATTTTAATAGAAGAAATGAAATAATTTCATCAACAATACTGTATATATATGTGCCCCAGCTGATCTTATTCTAGGTCACTCACTTTTCAAATGTGAAAGCAATAAATAGCCTTTTGTGTTGTCTGTAGTTTTACATTGAACTTTACTGATCTGACATGGAGAAAGTGAGTAAGAAAATAGTGTGCACTTAAGGAAAGTGGTCCAAACATCTTTAAGGGTGCTCATATATACAGTATCATTATAATCTACACTACTGCTTCACTTCACATGAGTCAATTAGTCAGTCTAAATAAAATCTGCTTGGCATTCATGTTGTACTTGTTTTATTTTATATTCATAAGACACAAATATGAACGAATCACTTAAATTCAGGTCTAATCCATTCTTTAGATATGTTATGTATTGTCTCATTTCCTTTTTTATTATCCTGGACTTTCATTTGATCTTTTTAGGCATTTTAAGGTAAGTATCTATTTTAGTAAGTGAAAAATGCCACATTTCAACTCCATTTTATCATATTCTGCTTTCTGCTTTGAGTTAATTTCTGTAACATTAATGATATGTTCTTTTCTCATGTATTATCTTTCCCTTGTGTATCATCTAAGGATAATCTTGTCTCCAGCTTACTGAGAAATCTGTTAGGGAATTTTTATGTAGTTTCATATAAATGACATATATAAAGTTTGCACAACTGATGTCAGCTAAATATCTCTATTTAGGCTGAGGAAATGAATAGTTGCATAAGGGGAAAACACTTCAATTTGTCTACACCACATTTCAATTTAATTCAAAATCAACATCTGAAACAGAGTTGAATCCTCTGTTCACAATTCTCAATTGCACATTGCAAAAATCCACGAAAAATCTTTCCTATAAAAACAGAGAATAATAAAAAATTTTTGATATCTCGTAGGTATGGTCACACTTTATTATTTACTGGTTTTTAAACTGTTTCAGGCTCCGAGTTTTCTAAATTATTTGCATATGAGTATAGATGCCACTGAACTTAACTGTCAGCTGAACTGGGATTACATTGTGTCATAATTTAAATTACTGCAAGTACACATCATACAAATTTTCCATGAGAAAATGTTTCAGATGAAAAGAATTAAAATTAATTAAAGACTACATTGTGTTGAAAAAAAAAAGATATAAATATTACTCTGGGTAGGAGATTGAATATTTTTAAAAAATTTTGAAATATTTAATCTGTCACATATGCTACAGGACTATATGTCTAATATCCTATCAAACAAAGAATGTGATTTTTAAAAAAGTACTGCTAAATTTAATCACATTTTAGAAAATGTTCCTGTTACTGCTGTATTTTAGAAGATATAAAAAAGAAATTATTTTCCTCTAATACTCCCAATGCCAATCCTATAAATTAATTACAATCACCAAATCTATAGATCTTATCTAGTCTTCCATCTGAGGGATACTACAGTGCTGCCTAAAATGTATTGGATTTTGTATCAAACACATGATCCACTAAACTGGGGTCATTTTTCTTGTAAAGAAATACTGTTTTAAAAAAGTTCTGATTTTTTAGAGCATTTTCTGCCTTTATCTTTTCTGAAATAATTTAGGCTTCTTCCTCTGCATCCCTGGATATGTTCTCTGTCTTGTCAGTACACTGTGGTCCTTTGTGGAAACTCTTGCCCCAGTCAGGCATAGTGTAGGTGGGTGAAGGGGAGGATTCCAGGAACTTTCTTACCTCACACCTCTCCCACTCATACACCTTGCCTCAGAGTACAGCCAAACACACAGTAAATACACTTTTTTCCTCCCAGCCTGACCCTGTGGTTGCATTCAGTTCCTGCCTATCTCTGGCCCTAGATGCTCCTCTTCAATCAAGGCATCCTTCATCTTTTTCTTTGCTTGTGAAACTCATTGCCATGCCTGTACCAGGGATGAGAGAACACAGATGGCAACATCTTGTGGCTGGATTATATGTGGGCTTTGAAGGAGCTGGAAATTCAGGACATTAGGCTTTAGAGGTATCTGTGCCATGTCTGGAAGGAGGAACTGTGGTCCCTTGTTATGAAGGCCAGTGGTGAATGTACAATACACACATCATGTGGGTATTTTGATCCTACCCATAATTGCCTACCTGTATTTACAAATATACAGATATATATGCGTTATTATATATAAATTTAATGTCCCTTCTTTGCCGTTGTCTATTTGGTTCACTCTGCTTTTTGCTTGACAATCCCTGTAGCACATTCTGCTTTCAGTCTTACTTGAACTACTTTTTCATTTGTGAGCACACTTTATCCTCCTAAATCCTTTCTTCTTTAGAGTCCATGCCTTAAACCATCCTTCCTGCTTTCAGATTTAAAGCCTGCATCAGCTTTCACTTGAAACATTATGCGGATATTTGTCTCCTCTTACATTACAAGTGAATTTTGTTGTAGAGTTGCTAAGTTAATATATGTAAAGCACTTTTGTGCTCTGTTCAATTTGCTTGAATCCTAAATGGATACGGCATGCTGGTTTCAAAGATAGTGTGCATAGGAAACCTGGTATTAACCTCCAGCCATCTTGCATTCTACAACCTAAAAGACACAGACACTAAGGCATTATGCATAATGAATGGGAAGGAGTGATCTACATGGCTGATAGCTTTAGAGGGGTTGTACCTGAGACGCGTGTGATGAAATATTATAATTTTTTTCCCAATTCACCTTTTGAAAGAAACAGATTTGTTCCCTGTATAGTTATTAATTTTTTGTACTTCTCTTGCTATTTTCTTCTAAATACTTGTGTCTGTTCACTCAGTCAGTGATTTTGTGTTGTGCAAAGAAGTACACATATAGCTTACACTGCATTGAAACTCTGGTGTGGAATTTCAAGTGAGTTGTGAGACATGCATAAACCTTCTGGGGCACAACAATACTTAAGTCATGGGTAATATTTATTTAAAATTTGAGTGAGGTTCTTCACCTCCTAGCTGAACCCTCAGGATAAAATTAAGTATTTAAGCTTACTATATTGTTTATGAGGAGAAGAAGCACTTCAGAATGGGAACAGGTTTTCCTCTTGCTATTTGTTTTTAATTGTACTCGGGAAGAAGTCTAGTTTAGATGAATTTTAGTTACAAATCTATAAAGGGTCTATTCAGCTCATGAAACATATTCAATGAAAACCTATAATACGTATCATACTCCAGCGGTCTGGCTAAGTACTAGTAAGAAAGGGTCATTATTATATTTTATTAGCAAAACTGTTTTGCAAGAAGAATTAAGGAAGTCTCACATCAAAATACCTAATAATCCAGTGTTTGAACACTTCTTAAGGCTGTCAGCCACTCAGCCCATGTCTCTGCATCATTCTCATGGCTTGCTTTCTCCTCCACGACATACTTCCTCCCACGTAACAGTGTAATCAAAGGCATCTTCAGCAAAGCTGCTGACAAAATCAAACTATGTGGAACATTTGATGGGCTAGAGGGGAGGGATAGTATCCAGAGGGACTGTGATATGCTTGGAATTTGTGCCTGTGCAAACCTTATGAAGTTCAACAAGGCCAAGTGCAAGGTCCTGTGTGTAGGCCAGAACAGTCCCAAGCACAAATATGGGCTAGGCAGAGAATACATCAAGGGCAGCCCCGAGGAAAAGGATTTAGGGATGTTGATTGACAAGCAGCTTAACATGACCCAGAAATGTGTACTTGCAGCCCAGAAAGCCAACTGTGTTCTGGGCTGCACCAAAAGAAATGTGGCCAGCAGGTTGAGGGAGGTGATTCTTCCCCTCTACTCCACTCATGGAATACCCTGTCTGGAGTACTGCATCCAGGTCTGGGACCCCTGATATAAGAAGGACATGGACCTGTTGGAGTGAGCCCAAAGGAGGGCCAGAAAGATGGTCAGAGGGGTGGAGTACCACTCCTATGAGGAGAGGCTGAGAGAATTGGGGTTGTTCAGCCTGAAAAAGGGAAGGGTCTCCAGGGAGATCATACCGCAGCCTTCCAGGGGCCTACAAGAAAACTAAAGAGGGATTTTTTTACAAGGATATGTAGTCTGAGGATAAGGCAAATTACTTTAAACTGAAAGAGAGTAGATTTAGATGAGATATTAAGAAACTCTTTAAGAGTGGTGAGGTACTGGAACAGGTTGCCAAGAGAATCCCAGAACTATTATTGATGGAAGGGACTTCTAGAAATCATCTAGTCCAACCCCTCTGCCAAGGAAGAGGACAGGTGGGTTTTAATCAGTTGACACAGAGGTGTGTCCAGGTGGATTTTGAATGTCTCCAGAGACAACATGACATCCATATGGGCAGCCTTTTCCAGTGCTCTGCCAACCTCAATGTAAAGTTCTTCCTTGTGTTGAGGTGGAATACTTCCTGTATTTTAGCTTCTGCGCATTACTCCTGTCCTGTCACTGATCACCCCAAAAGAGTCTGGCACCATCTTCTTGACACCCAGCTTTGAGATTTTTATAGTTATGGATGCCCCTCTCAGGAAGTGGTCAAAGCCAGGCTGAATGGAGCTTTGAGCCACCTGTTCTAATGAAAGATGTCCCTTGATGTGCCAGGGGGTTTGTAATAAATGGTCTTTAAGCTCCCTTCCTACCCAAACCATTCAGTGATTCTGATTCTCTTCTGCTCTGCAACTGTACATCTATATTTCTGCTCTAACAATTTAATAGTACAGTTCTCTGGTAACAACTGCTCTTCAAGTTCCTTGGGCCTATAGAGGCTGTCTTCAGAGCTGTTAAGATTTCTTAAATTTCAAGGTTACTGCTAGTTAGTTTTGGTCTTAAAAGCTAATCTCACTTGTAACAAGAGGTCTGTGGGTTGGAGACAGACACACAACACAGACCTCTTCTGAGCCCTGGGCAATAGCCAGTAACCCCTTTATTGTTCCAAGCTTCATTTTACAGCCAGTTTGAATTTCCCGGGATTGAGAAGCCTATTGGTTGGGAATCTCTGCACTGCTTATATCTCTGGCCAGTGGTGTGTCTGCATCCAGGGCTTAGGTGGGGAACCTGAGGTCTTTTTTCTCCTCAGAACTTCTAGAAGAAGCCAGGTTAGCTGAATTAGTTTTTTTATGATCAGACTCATTATATCTAGCTGTTAGACAAGCTCACTGGCTAAGTAAAGGCACAGAACTAAGCAACAACTATTTGCGTGAAAAGGGAATAATCAGACTAATGATCATATGTGTGATAGCCAAAGTTGTGGGATTCCTTTTAAAAAATATTTGTAAGGACCTATCACTTCATAGACAGGAGAAGAGAAACATAATATATGTTTTCTTATGCATATTACCATTTCTTGACCTTGCTGATGCTAATAGAAAGGGGTAAGCTGGTTACAAAATAGGTTATCTCCCTCATCTTTCATCCACAGAGAATTATTTTCACTAAAGGAACAGCCCTTTGTATTTGTAGATTTTGACATTCTGTCATTCCTATTTGCAACATGTCAAAACTTAGCCAAATATACATTTTGTATTAATGCATCTTGCATCTTCAGTACAAAAACACCCCATGCTTTCCATGCTGATAAAAGGGAAGGGGTGCGGCCTGTTCTCATCCCAGATCTCTCCTTATGGTGCTCCCTCAGCCCATCTCCCAGGAAGGCAGAGGACTTAAATATTTAGCTCAAGTTCTTTGTTGTTCTCATTGCAGCATCTAATCTGCTTCCATAAATACATGAAGCAAAGTGATTGGCACCTGTCACATGTGATACAAACCATTTTTTGAGGGAAAAGTGTGCTTCATTATTACATCTTTGAGGGCTATCCTGTTTGTGTTCTCAGAATGACATTTAGCTCTTCTTCAAAAAATGCCAAGGAAATAAGGCAATTTAAACAAATACATTTTAATCCACTTAGTTTCTGATTTCCCAGCAGTAACTTCCTTCCGGAATGTTCATAATTTTAATTTAATATTTGTGTCTGAATAGTGACAAAATAATTTCCCTTCCTTTCCTTTTTCCTGGTCTTGTCTCCTGCCATTTCTTCTCTCTTTGAACCTATAGAAATATAATTTTCTGGTCTCAGTGGGATCAAAACTTTTTCTCTACATTTGAATAAAATATTGAATGAAATATACAAAATAATGAAATACACAAAGCATTTACAGTGCTGGAAGGAAACTGACTTAGTGCTCTAGATACACCTATATTTCTGTGAATGATTGCTCTATT
The DNA here is from genome assembly GCA_013397095.1 of Sterrhoptilus dennistouni. Classification (NCBI taxonomy): domain Eukaryota; kingdom Metazoa; phylum Chordata; class Aves; order Passeriformes; family Zosteropidae; genus Sterrhoptilus; species Sterrhoptilus dennistouni. The sequence goes on from VWZU01006791.1 coordinate 422,710, forward strand.
CATTTCAGAAATTATAAAGATTAATTTTAGTCCTGAGAGGACAGACAAAAAGTCACAGATATCACTCCAGAAAAGATGTCATGGAGGATGTCTTTGTCTGATCTTTGGTGGCAAGAAAAAGTTTGTAAGGTTACAGCATGCTTAATCCCAGTACCCAGAAACAAGACCTGCTTCCTAGGCAGAAGTGTGGAAACTTCAGTCATCTATTTGCCAGTAGGTTGGAGAGTATTCCATTTTTTCCAAAGAAAAACTATAAATATTAAAAATATATATTTATGAGACTCAGTTTATAGAAATGTATGAAAAGTTTTGGTTTTGTTTTTTTTGACTATTGCCTTGTTCTTTGTTCTATGCCAGATGCCAGCTTTCCACTTAAGCATATATTTTAAGAAAAAGAACAATTTGTCCATGAATGACACCATGTTTGGAAGAAGTTGAACTAGCAGGTAGAATTTCAGGGATGCTGTTAAATGTAAAAGCTCTATCAAGCCTGCAAGTTTCTTCCCTGGAATAGGGTAAAATTTGTCAGCATTCACATAATTCTGGAGAATCACTGGCAGAATATCACCCCAGCCCAAGAATGTTGCATAACCTTCTTCAGAATAAACTTTTTTTTCCAAAATTTTTGGCTGACTTGTGATGATTTCTGTTCTAAAGATATGCGAATCTTTTACATAGTCATGAAACAGAGGAAGGATCCTTCCATCCATTAGAATTCAGACTGCAGTTGATATCTGTTTCAGCTCCATCCTTATGTAACTAAAGTTTTCCCCTCTTGTTGATCCATGAAGCAAATTTTTCGTTTCACAGAATACCCACAAGAAAGAGGCCTGTTAAGTGCAAAAGTCAGGGATTTTTATTTTTCTTTTTTCTAAGAGCTTTAAATCTGGGTGACTTTTTAAAAGTAAATGTGTAGAGACTAGTGCAGTGAGAACAAGATAATTTTTAATATTGGAAAAAAAAGAGTGAGGGGAAACATTATCAGGAAGGAGCTTTTCACATGCTGAGGAATTAAAAACACATTTTGTATCTTTAAAAATGAGTCAAGCTATTCTGTCAAGATGCAAAAAAGAATAAGATGACTCAGATAAAAATGAATTTTAAAGTGAGCCAGATGCTGCAATGTAGATGATTCAGAATATAGTACCTCCTCAGACATGTCTTCCAGTCGCAAAATGTTATTAAATATTTTAACACATATGGTTAAGTTTACTAAGAGTGGCTTTGAGTCCCTGTCAACCATGTCTTAGAAAGGAAATACAAAGTCTATCAAAGCACTCTCACATGTTAGTAACAATAGACATTCTAAATATGTTAATGCAATATAATTTTATGCAACTAGATTTAATTTTAATGTTAAAAATTACCTTTGAATCAAATCTGTAAATCAGAGAAGTTTTCAGAAAACAAAAAACTATTTGCCTTAATGAAATGGAAATAGTATTCCTCTTCAGTTGAGTACTTTCCTAATAAATTGTGTCTTGTATACATTCCTGGTTTTCACACTCAAGAACACACTTAAAATACCTTAATAAAGGAAATTAATATATTTTATAAAGTACACTATAATTCCATCCTTAAGATATACTTTATCAGCATTGCTGATACACATTTCCTTGGCTATATGGTCTTTATTTCTATTTTAGTGATACCTATGGCTTTAAGCAAGTAAAAGGCTCTTGTGTAGATTGCAAAAACACCATAGGCATTTTGGATTACATTCTTGAAAGATGAGGCATTCTTTCTTCATTACAATATGAACTTCTGTAAGGACTAGCAAAAATTCTGTCATTTATATTATATTTCAAATATTCAAACTTTCTTCTTCTTTTATTAGAGGTCTTTGGAAAGAGAAAGTAGAAAACTAAATGGTGCTTTCTTTTACTTGTCTGTCAAGCAGAACACAAGTGCTCCACTGTGAAAACAAACTCAAACTGTTTTATCTATTTTTCAATGGCCTTTTGTAAATGTTCTATATTTATTAAATAAGTAATACTGTATGTATTTAATTGTTTCATGTAATTTCTTAGGTGAAAACTTGCCATACAAAAAAACTGCATGTAGGATTTTCTGGTTCTTGTTGTAATGCAAAATCTCTTTTTTAGCAGAATACATGAAGAGACCTTATTTTTTACACTCCATTATACAACAGCCTCAGTTTCAAGAGAACATTCTGCTCTTCTGATAATAATTTCTCAAACAGCTCAGCATGTTTACATGCTTAAAGGGAAACTACTTAAATATGCTATCTTTAGAAACACCACATTTCTTTACTGAAAGACTGAAAAAATTGAATTCTGAATCAATAAAACAAAAAACAATAGATGTAAGGAATATAACATAGTGCAAGCTTTAATGTGACAAATGTCTGGACAGCAATTTTGATGATCATATTTATTCAGATAATGGAAATCTACTGCATATTGCCTCATTTTTCCAGAAAACTTAGCCATGTATTTATCTGTGAGTTACCCCTCTGCGTTTATCAAATCCCATCTGTGTACACAGCAAACATTTATCTTGTTGAAAGGCAGGGTTATGCTTTTATGCTGTTTGTTTTTCAAAGCATCAGGACTTGCAAAGAGCAAAACATAACTGGGATGACTGTTTGCACACTGAAGTTCTTCTGCATGACCTCTGTTTCTCAGTTCTCAGATTTTATTTCAATTATTTGCTGCATTCCTACAGATATATTTATATTTTGGAAGTTTGACTACATGATGACAACTAGAACATCATCAGCAGGAGAGATCTGAGCTATGTATACATCAGCAAATGCTGTGGTTGAGTTGGAATGGATTTATGCACTGGAATGTTTGGTGCTGAGAATCTCTTGTCTGTGTAATTTCTGAGAGCATACTTCAGGCTAACTTCAGTGCAGACTCATGGGCTGATGATTTATTATCTTGGATTTATTGCATTTTCCAATTTAATTTCATTTGTAAGAAATTCAGCTGATGTAGTCTAAGAAAGGTCCACAATGGGAACTGAACAGTATATAAGTGTATTTAACTTCAAGATTCACTTTTGGAGAACAATTTTGATTTGAACCAAGAAAAATTAATAACACAGATGGAAAGAGTCCTGAATTCTGGACATGATGACATTCCTGAGTCATAGGACACGAGTTAAAAGTCATTGTCCTGAATCACAGAATAAAGAGTATTTAAAATCTTACTACAACTTTTAGGTGAACTATTGTTCTTTCTGAGATAGGGCTGTATGTGACATGGGTTGTCAACAAGATAAATAATAAAAGAGATATACTGGAAACAGCAATTTTATCATGCTTGTTTATGACTTGCGCGGGGAAAGTTATGAATGCCTAGGAACATTAGGTTCCTTGAAAGCTTATGTCCTTGTGATGGTCTGGTATGTGGGTTTTCTTGTGGTTTTGGGGTTTTTTGTTGGTTGTTTGGTCTTTGTTTGTTTGTTTGTTTCCTTTTGGTTTTGAATGTATTAAAAGAATTTTCCAAATTCTACTTGACACACTGAACTTTCAATTTTTATATCTGAGACGAAATAAAGGTGGAAAACTAGCAGCATTATTAGAATTCTCTTGTGGGCAGCACCACATTCTGTTCATCAATCTGCTGTACCCATTTTCTTAGCCCTCACTGGGAAATTAAATAATCCTGACTGACAACTGACACATTAATTGCCTTTGAGGGAGCACACCTTTAAAAAGCAGTAATTTAAAGTCTTCTGCTTTGGTGGAAGAACCAATTTGCAGCATCATCAGTCAGGGTTTTGACATGTAACTTTGCACTTGCCATTTTGTTAATAAAGAATCACACTTGAATCCTGAGAGAGTGTTTCCCTAAAGAGAAACTTAGATGTCTTTGTGAAATTAAGATGACTTTGATAGGGACATGTAATGAATGTTTAAATGAGTTATTAACCTTTCATGACTTCAGTGAGTGTTACTGCAAGACAATTCATCATTTTATTGTCATAAACTGCAAAAAGGTGAATATCACAGTAAGATCAATTTCTTTAAAAGTTTATTTCTAGCTAGTTTTGTGAATAACAAAACCAAGTTCTCATGTTTTTAATGTTTAGGAAATCACATGAAAGAATATCTTGACAATAACTTTTGCTATATATGAGTAAATAAACAGGCATTTAAAAAAATCATCCAGCAATTAATATTTTCAAATCAAGTTTTTCTGATCAAGTTTTTCTGTGTGTGTTTGTTGTCAAGAACAGTTATATCATGTTCCTTTCTATCAAAGATAGTCTCTGTATGTAAATCAATTTATTAAAAAACCCGTGATTTTTTCTTATCCTATGCAAAATAGCAATGAAATGGAAAATTTTAAGAATTTTAAAATTTAAAATGGTCCAATTCAAGCATATGTTTACAGTCTGAGTTCAGAACATTTTCAATGCTGTAAAGTACTATTTTTATTTTTTTTTTAATTAGTTGGCTGCATTCCTAATTCACTTTTGAGGAATGAACCAACTTGTTCCATCAGTTTTGTTCTGTTTTCAATAAATCTCAGTACAAGGCAGTTTTGGTAATTTTTTTTTAAACCTATTTAAAAATGGTTTGATTACCTTATGAGTTGGAAAATAGAAAAAAAAATCATGCAAATTCTTTTCAGAACGAAGAAAAAATCTACACTTAACAATTAACAATTAACTTGTGCAGCTTTTAAGTGTATTTACAGTAAGAGCTAATAGCAAGCCAACAGTTGCTTTTCAGTAGTTTATAAAGCATGTCATGTCTTTAGGTCCTCTGTTGCTGTATCTGCTGTATCTACTGTGAAATCAGACATATTGTTTGTAAAGGCAAAATTGTGTCTCACAACATTAAAAACACCTGTTTCTGGGACAAACTACATGCATTCTTTAATTCTCATTATATTGGTGGAAAAACATCTTAAGTCAATAGTTTCTTTTACTAACTAAAACCAATTAATATAAAGATATCTTTAAATTATAATAAATAACCAGGTATAGATTTTTTATTTGTACATTTTCAAAATAATATTTTAAAAGAAGTTGAGAAATTGCTAATACTTTGAGGATATAAAAGACTGTTTCATTTAGAAATACACTGTAAGTATAAAGAGAAAAAAAATATTGGGAAAAGCAAGTGACATGCAAAACATAGTATTGAGAATGAAGGTTTAAGCAATAACATGAAGAAGCTTTTAAGACTGGAAATGCGCTGTTTTGGGTAGGTGACACTTGCTCCCCAAGAGCTGTAAATTATTATACACAGTATGAAACTGGAATCAAAGATACAAGATTATTTTCCACAACAGGAGCTATATGTCCTTTTGACACAATTCTGTGACAATTACAAAAAAAAATTGTGCCCTTTCCTGTAATGTGTTTGCTCTCATTATCTGTCTTTTTTGTCATCAGGTCAGCAATTTCAAATTTGAAAGTTAAATCATGGCAAATTGTCACAGTGGTGGTTCATGCAGTGTTAGAAGTACAGTTATGTGATTGTTTTAGTAAATGGCTCATTGAAAAAATATTTTCTGCTCAGTTGAAAGTTTTGCTACAGGGATTAAAGCATATGAATCTGAAATCCAAATTCAAGTCATTCATGTGTAAAAATTGACCTTTCCCTGATATAGTCTTAATAAAAATATTCCCTAAGTTTAATATGAACTGGAATTTTGTGTTGATTTCATTTTACCTTTGGCAATAAAATAATGCAAATTTATTCCATTTAAATGTTTAAAATTTAGCTAAACCAGAAAATTTACGTGATTTTATGATTATATGTTACCAAAATTATTTTATTCAAAAAAAGGTAATGTAAATTTTTTATGTACAATGTTCTCATATATGTTATGTTCTGTTTATTCTAAAGCAAAACATAAAAATATGAAAAAAGCAATATTTCTGTCTGAATTTTAATACGATTAAATTTTTTACAAACTAATTCTGAATGCATAAAAAGCTACCCTAGAAATATTGAAGATATTTTAGTTCAGAATATGAAATGTCTGGGATCGTCATCAGAGACATGAAAACTCCAGGAAATTGTTTTATCCCCACTGTTTGCACCTCTAAGAAAAAGTAAATAAAAAGTTTTGTAATAGATATGCAAATTTGCATATTCAAGATAGTTTTGATATTACTATCATCCAGCTGCAAAAAGCCTGTCACAACACTGTCACAAGTAATCCAATTTTCTTCTCTTTTTTCCCCTAGCTGTTCCAATCTGTAATTAACTTTCATATGAAATGGAGATTCAGTCTTTTAAGATATCTTCATGGTTGATAATGTGCAAAAAGGTTAAGCCACTGCATTAGTACAAAAGAAATAATGGGTTACAAAATCTAGTGAACTCTGAACCATTAATCTCATTTTGACAATAGACACAGCATCATCTCCTACCCATGGCTGTGACTAAAAAAAGGGCAACACTGCCTTGTTTGGGTTTTTTTTGTAAAGCCAGTATCCAGTTACCTCAACATGGTATCTGAAACTGGGTAGGAACTAGCATCTCTAGTGTAGAGTTTCAGAGTGAGGCTCTTAAAAAAAATCACAATTATTTGTGATTTTTGCCTTGACAATCAGCCAAGACACTAGTAAAACACTGTTTTCTTACCCAGTCTACAGGGAGTTATCAGAGTTAGGACACACTGACTGCTGCCTCAGCCTGAGCTGAGTGGTTTGTATGTGAGAACTGCTGCACACAAGAAGCCTGGGAAAGAAGGGAGCAGTGTGCATGTGTATTTAGGTATGCACAAGAGTAGCAGCTCCAGAGCCATCACTTTCTCTCAAGCACATTCTTGATAACACAGAGGGATACAGCTTCCATAAAGGGGTTCTTTCACTCACTGTATAGGAGAAATGTTCTAGAAGCTTCAATTTAGTTTCTACAGGGAACAGGAATCTTCTGGTTCTTAGCACTTGAACACTTGCTTTTGCAGCTTCAATAATGTATTTTCAAGATAGCTTTTTAGGGTGTACTTTTATATGGGTAAGTAATAACAGTTTTAGGACCCCAGCTCAACTCATTGGGTTGAAAAACACTGATCTACTTATTTGTTTTTGGTGGAGGCAAGAGACAAAGACTACTTCCTTGGAGGTCTGGTTCACTAGACAGATGAGAAGAAATTCTCATTTATAGTTTGCTGCCAATTGCCTTCCTGCTGGAGGATGGAGGACTGTTCTTACTGCAAGTGAAATTACATGCTATTAATGGATGCATCAAATTCGAAATTCTTGTTTGTAGAGACACTGCAAATTTTAATTCTGTTGCTCATAGGGCTCAGACAAATGAAAGGTAGTGACTTGCTCAAGTATAAAAGCTGGAGTAGCCAAATGGGGTATCTTAATAACATCATGGTAATTCACAGGTTAAATTATTTTCTCACAATAATTTACTACACAAGACAGTAATTAAGACACCCTATCTCTAGGACATCTCTGCAGAGAATGAGCTCTGTTCTCATACGCTCAAGTAGATAGGAAGAAAATGATAGCATAAATAATCTCAGCAGATTTTGATTTGGGAAGAAAGCTACACTAAACCTTTGCCTTTCTATGAGACTTATTTTCATATGCTTTATTTCTCTCATACTCTTCATTTTCCTGTAGTTAGTATTTTCATTAGAAATCAAACACAGAGACAGAATATTACTTCCTTCACTGGTGTTTTTGCATCTTCAGCAAAATTGTACAAGAAATACTTGGTCTAATGACTGGAAAACTTTCATTAAATGGGAATTTGCCCTGTAGCAGATTTGCAAGCTGTTCAAATTTCTGCTAAGTCAATCAATCTCCATAGCAAGAAGATAGTTTCATGGAATGCCTGAGGCCCTCTGATTCCCTGTTGGTTTCTACAAGGCAAAAAATCACAGGTTTGGTCAACTTGTTCAGAGGAAATTTCTTGTTTGTTAAGAACGCTCCACAACAACATAATCAGAATTCCTGACATCTTTGTCTGTGCTCATAAAAAAAAACCAAAATAACTTCCTGCTACTTGAAGTAATTTTTTTTTTAATTCTTTCTCTTTTGTATCACATTCTGTTTCCAAGGCATCCCCAGTAATTTCAACAATGCTCCCTGTTCACCTAGAAATTTGCAACTGCCTCATTTTGATGAATAGTATTTCAAAGGAGATTTTGATTAAAAAATGTTCTGATTTTAAGTGGAATATAGAAACACATACAATCTTTCTGCAGAAAGGAAAATATGAAGACCACAGAAATACTGAATTAAAAACAGAATGGGGGAGGGGAATTCTGACTGGTTTGTCCAGATTTAAGTGAAATTTATTTGCCACACGTATTTGGTCTTTTTGACCAAAAAAAGAGACTGAAGGCAAAAGTAAAAAAGAAAGCCTAAAAATATTGAAGTATTAAGATTTTGTGTTCTTGATGTATACAAAGTACAAAATCAGAGAAAGTCTAGCCATATTGCTAAATAGAACGCTTTTTACACAATGTTTTATTAGGAATTCAGCTGTTCAAACAAGGAAACTTGTGCTAATACTTGTGTTTCCAAGTTGAAATACATTGCAGGTTGACTTTGCCTGGATGTCAGGTGCCTGTCAACCACTCCCCTTCTCAGCAGGACAGGGGAGAGAAAATAAGGTGGAAAACAACTTGTAGATTAAGATGAGGCATTTCACTAAAGAAAGAAAAAAAAAAAAGGCAAAAGTTTGCACTTACATAAACAAAGAGATATAAAAAAAGGTTTATTCTCTACTTCCCGGCAGTGAGCGATGTCAATCCACTTCCTAGGCAGCACATGGTTTCAGCACATGGAGCAGCTGCTCCAGAAGGCAAACACTGCAGATAACAAACACTCCTCTATTCCTCCCTCTATTAGCTTTTATACTGAGCTGTCATAGGGTATGGAATGGCCCTTTGGTTAATTGGGGTCAGCTGGCCTGGGTCTGTCCCCTCCCAGGACCTTTCCCACCCCCAGCCCCTGATGGGGCCGGGATGTTGGAGACAGCTCTGATCTGTGCCAGCCCTGCCCAGCAGCAGCCAAAATCCTGGAGGGTGATCAGCTCCTTTCCAGCCACCAGGGCAGACAGAGCACAGCACTGTGAGGGCTGCTGAAGGGAAAATTAACTCCAATACAAAAATACTTTTAATGGAGGAAAAAGTGTATTGATGCAAAATAACATGCTCTATTTGATATATTATGGGAGTTTGACAATACAACTGAAATAATTCTAACAACAAACATTAACCCCTGATTTTTCTAGTCATTGATGAGCATATGTCATGTCTGAAGAAGATGGAGGTATCATTAAAGTGGCTTTGTATACCAATACTTGCTCTCAGTGCAAGATGAACACTTTTGATTTCTATATGAAGTCCCTGATACCCTGATTCTTTTCTCAAGTCTCTTCACTTCTATTAATGCAGAAACTGTTTTTCAATTTTATTTGTTGTATTTTCATTTTTCCTTTTACTTCCCCTTCTCTTCTTCCTTCTTCCTTTATTTCCATCTCCCTCTCCCTCCCAGCACTCTATTAAAAATACCCAAGAGACATATATCTGGTGACTTCCTTATTGATAGATACATAAATTTACATTCTCATTTCTATATGTAAGAGCAAAATCTGGTCTGGTTATTCATCCTCAAAGGACAAAGACAAGACAATAGCGGGGTTTTAGTTTTTTTTATAATGCCCCCTTTCCTTTACACTATGTCTTAAAACAGTTTTAAGACATCTTCAGAGCATGCCTACAAGGTCCATAGTAGGAAGTTAAATGGTCATACATTCTTTTTTAATCTTTATGATTCAATGATTTTTCATCTCTAATTAAAGCAATTTTTAGGAAAACAGAACTGTCAATTTCAGATTCTCACAGGAGGATATAGAGAAATGAGGATCTGCCTAGAAGTGAAAGATTTTGTCTCAACTAAGAGTTCTCAAAAAAGCCCCAGCTGACCATGTGAATAGCCCAGACTGAATTCCATTTTTGGAAAAGTCTATGCTTCTGTAGATAGATTTTTTTTTTAAGCTAATAATAGAATATTGGCAATCTAAAGAGCAAAAAAAAGGCTTCTCTATTTTTTAGATCATTGAAGTGGCATATCTGGGGAGGAAAAAGTATAGATAAGGGTCCATGAATTTCTCTTCTAGAAATTTTGAAACCTTGAAATTTTTACATTTTCTGTGGTAGCAAGCCCTTCTGTTATTTTGTAGGGGTGATGTTTCAATTGCTTGTGTTCTTGACTATTATCATGCATTTTATTCTTCAGTGTAATTTCTGGTTTGTTTTTTGGTTTTGTTTTTTTTTGCCTTTGAGTTTATGGCTTCTTTAGGTTCAAATCTTACCCGAAAGAGGAAAATTAATTTAGAATTCCTATTTTAACCCCTAAGGAAAAATGGACTGGTAGTAAGTTTTCTTTAGGCTTCTGTGAAAGTAATATGGATGGTGAATGCCTGACTTGTGAACCTGGTGGAATGTTGCTGAGAACCACAGAGCCAGTCATTCCAGTTTCAATGGGCAGACGTTTCACTATGTCTATGAAGACAAAAAAGACAAAAGCCCTTATTGAAATATCAGGTAGATGCTTAGGTGTTTTAGGAGGCGAGAAAAGCTGTAAAGTGTCTTTTAGGGATATCAATTTTGGTTGAGGTCCCTGCAAAGGCAGGTTTTATGATAAAAGACTGATCTACCTGTAGAGAGGCATACAGAGGCACAAAAACAGGTGGAGAAAACTCAACAAACCAGTCAGAGAAAATTTCCTTTTCTGAGCCCTCCACGTGTGTCCCAGGAGTTTCCTTCCCATGGACCAGGTTGCACCCACCATCCTAAGACAGTGGGAGCTTCTCTCCTGGTCACCTTTCATACAGTATGGTGTGAAGTATGGAGTATGGTGACTGCCTAGGTATATCACACACACTATGGAATCCAGAGGAAGAATATTTTGAGAATGTACAAAACTTTTTATGGTATGCTTTGGAGGAGTGTGGTGGATTGACTCTGACTGAATGCCAGGTGCCTACCAAAGCTGCTTTATCACTCTCCTCCTCAACTGGAAACAGACTCATAGGTCAAGATAAACACAGGTATAGATCACTCAATGATTACTGTCATGAGCAAAACAGACTTGAGGAATTTAATTTAATTTATTACCAATCAAATCAGAGTAGAATAATGACAAATAAAAAGTAAATCTTAAAAACACCTTCCCTCACCCATCCCTTCTTCATGGGCTCAACTTCACTCCCGCTTTTCTCTACTTGCACTGCCTTTCCAGCAGCACAGGGGGATGAGGAATAGGTAATTCCTCATGCTGTAATCAGTTCATCATACATTGTCTCTGTCACTCCTTCTTCACAAGGAGGACTCCTCACACTCTTCCCTTGCTCCAGAATGGGGTTCATCCCACAGGAGACCACCAGAAACTTCTACAACCCAAGTCCTTTCAACAGGCCCTGCTCTTCATTAACTGCTCTAACTTGTGTCCCTTCCACAGGGTACTGACCTTCAGGAACAGACTGCTCCAGCATGAGTATCCCACAGGGTCACAAGTTCTGCCAGCAAACCTGGTCCAGAGGGCCATAGGTCCTGCCAAATGTCTTCTCCAGTGCAGGTTTACACGTGTGTGTATCTGTGTGCCTTGGGGCTTTGAGTGCCTGGGTGCCAGTATCTGGGAGAATGAGGAGATAAGGCCCTAATTAGCATACAGACTGTAAGGCCAGCTCCTGGGGTGATGTGTATCATACAGATACAGACACTGTATCTACATAATGTACCAACATGCTTCTCACTAATGCATCTTCAGCCTGCTCAGCCTATGAGGGGAACGGGATGCTGTTTATACTTGCACGAATGCAGTGTTTTCTGTCTGTGCTCATCTGTGTGGCTTGCCAGGGGAATACATATGTGTATAAAATACATGCAGTTGTCTATGACATATTGAGAAAATGTGCCCAGTCTTGCTGCTGGAGCTGAATCAGCCTTGGTTTCCTTGGGCTACTCAGTTCAGCAACCCTAGCAACTATATGACTCTAGCCAGAGGGTGTCAGAACTACAAACATTTCCAGTGTGACCCTTCACTAAAACCTCATTTATAGATCAAGAACACCTATAGGAATCTTCTTGACTCCCTTCAGGTATGGGCTTCTTACTGCGTAACACATTTTACAGGGCTCTTTTGTAGGCTCTTTCTCCTTTGATACCCACACGTTTAAAACTGAAAGTACAAAGCAAAAAGGAGTATTTTTTAAACATTTTGAGTGCACTTTGAGCTGGATGGCTGTATTTAAAATCAGAAATTGACAGTTTATGTTGGCTAAAAGCATTTCCAGTGGAGAATATAAAGTCTTCAAAGGCAGGAGAATGTTACAGACTTTCTCTTATGATTCAGTCTCATCTGTCTGTGAGAACTTCTTTTAACTATCAGAGATATCAAAACACAGTTGCTAAATGTAGATGCAGCCAGGCTTTTTTATAAAGGATGTACTTATTCCTAAAATGAATGTGGGTTCATATCCATTTCTCAATACAAAATATACAGAGATATGAGACTAGGGGTGAAACGTAAGGTGCAGTCTCATTCTACTGTGATATGTGTTACAGATTCTTGAAATCTCAAAAGTGTTGTTTTTAATTTCATTTTAAGTTAGTGATATTAAGTGCTTTCCCTTCTCTTGGTCGTGGTTGAATCCTGCGTGGCAACTAAGCACCATATACCTGCTTCATCACTCCCTACTGGTAGGGTGGGGGAGAGAATGCAAAGAATAAAAGTCAAGAAGACCGTTTATTAGGTAAAGCAAAAGCTAGGTGTGTAAGCCAATCAAAACAAGAAATTAATTCACCGGTTCCCATGGGTATTCAGCCCTTCTCAGGAAAGCAGGACTCCGTCACACTTGATGTTCACTGGGGAAGACAAATACCATTTCATCCTCTTTCTTCTTCTTCCCCCAGCTTTATATGCTGAGCATGATGCCATAGGCTCTGGAATATCCCTTGAGTCAGCTGGGTTCATCTGTCCTGGCTGTGTCCCCTCCCAACTCCTTGTGCAACCCTGATTTCTGTGCTGGGAGGGTGGGGTGAGGAGCAGAAAAGGCCTTGACTCTGCAAGCACTGCACAGCAATAAGAAAAGCATGCCTGTGTTACCAACATAGTTTCCAGTACAAATCAAAAAAACAGACCCATACTAGCCACTGGGAAAAAATAATCCCTATTTCAACCAAAGCCTGCACACACTGGCAAATAAGGGAGAAGGCAGGGAACTTTAAATGCTAAAAGGGCTGCTGGAAAGTACAGACCTTTTGAGTACTTTTGCACAAAGGGCACTAGAACATACTTATGATCACAAAGTAGAGAAAAGATGAAATCATGATTCTTTTATAAACTTAATCGAAAGAACATAATGCAAAACTTTATATAATTTATTATTTATTAACTTAAATTAGAAATAGGAAAAAATCACAGAATTGAAATCTGAAAAGTTCTGTGACTGCTAATTCCACTGTAGCCGATCACTCAATTTCTCTCATTTTGATCAAATCACAGTGTCTGAACATTTATTTTATACCTCTTCCCTATTTTTGATTTTCTCAATTATCTGGCTTTCATATTCTACTAAAGATAGCTTTGGAATATAAAATGGGTGCTCTAAACACTACAACAGAAGAATTAAAGCCATTATTTTTTTGTCAATTTAACAGGATAAACTTTGATGAGAGGAGGCTGAGGGACTTCCTTGGCTGAAAAAGAGGCAGCTTTAAGGGAGCTGAACATCACCTTTCTAATATTAAGGAGAAAGTTGTCAAGTAGACAGAGCCAGGCTCATCACAGCAGTTGAAGGTAGGAGGGGAAGAGACAATACATATCCATTGAAATGAGAGTTGGCATAAACAGGAATGTCTAACCAACTGGATATAAGAATAAATTATTCCACATTTATAATAATAAATGTGGATAATGAAGCCTTGAAGCAGGTTGTCTCAAGAAAGATTTTTTTTCCCCAGGTTTCCATCCTCAGGTATTTGCTCAACTACATAAATCTTTGAGCAATCTGATTCAGTCTCACAACTCCTCCCTGATTTGAGAACACTTGACTAAGGTCCTCTTCAATCTAAGTTTCCTACCATTCTGTGAGTTACACTGAATGGTAGGAAATATTCGAATATTCAAAAAACATTTTTCTCTCTACAGAAGACTGGATAAAGGTGTTTTGAGCTTTCGTTAGAGATGTGTGAAAAATGCTAGAGTTTGGGTTTCATTGTTTGGTTTGCATTTTGGTGTGTGTTGTTTGGGATTTTCCTAAATTTTTCTGTTTGGTTTAGGGTTTTTAAATATTTTTTATGTACACTATTAATGCTGTGTTTTGCGAATCAGGTTATCATGTTGGCGAATTTATGTAATACATTGGATCAGTCAGTAACCCCGCATTCATGGACAAGCTCAGAGCTGTGATTGCAAAAAAAAGCACAACTACCAGCAGGAAAAGGCATCTTACATTATTTTGGAAATCCTAGCTTCCTGTTAGACAGTAGTTCATGCAAGAAATTTCATGGTCATGGACAAAAATTCTTGCACTGCAGGGGTTTAGGGCACAGTCTAAAACAGGACTTTTAGAGCACAAAGCACAGTGGATAGATTGGCAGGGATGGACCTGTATAAAGAGAAGACAAGAAAGTCTTTGTGTTTCTGTTCTCAGCAGTACTAGCAGCAGAAACTGCTGGACTGAGTTCTGGGTAGAATACCTGTTCACTGTCCCTCTCATACTGTTTGGCCACCTTTACAATTTGCTGCTTGAATTACTTCCAGAGGGAGTCTTTCAACTGAAAGAGAATGGAAGACGCATTTGAGATCCTAATCCCTGACAGGTGAATATATTTTATTTATATTAAATATTGAAAAGCAGAAGCAGTCACAGAAACAAAGATCATATCACCAGGTCATTCTTCCATAACAAGCTTATCTTGTATGTTATACTCCAACTGAAGAATACTCTTGTTTGTTTATTTTTACCATTTCTTCGTTCACTAGTCTAGTTTAAATGAGGATGTAGGATTTAGATGTGGGATTGTAGACTCAGAAGAAATATAAGAAAATTGAACTCTGAATGGAGTTAAAGATTTCTTGTTTTCTTCCAGATTCCTCTTGAATCACAGAATAGAGTTGTGCATCCTAATTTGCGAGGACCAAGAAATTTTAGAAGATATGCAGAGGTAACTTGCAGTGAATTTGTAGAGCAAGTAAACACTTATGTTGGAGAACATCAAATCACACTCCTTCTATTCTGCTGTCTAGCAGATATCTAATGGCGCATTACTCCTGCTAAATGTGTTAAGTACATTTGTGCCAACTGAATACATATGTAAGTTGTATGTAGACAGTTTAAAAGTCTACAGTCCATTAAGAAGTTATTTTGAGTTCTAACACTTCTGAGCTGTGTAGGGACTTTTTCAAAATCTCAATTTTACATTGACTTTTATAATTTTAAATCCATCTTTGGAAGCTCAATTTTTTTTCAGGAAACTGAAAAATTATATTCATATCCCAAATTATAATGATCCAGAAATTATACGGCAAAACGCAGCTGCTACTCCCTGGATGGACTGCAGTTGACACATTTGAGACCTAATCCACAGTGATTTCCCACACCTACAATCTGCTAATATAAGAACCTGCTAACAGGGATGGAATGGAGTGTGGAATGGAGCGGAGACATCAAGCCCAGGCTCTGGCAAAATCCTTGCAGGGATGGGAACTCAATGGTTCTTGGAGCTGATAAACTGGATAGCACCTGTCACCCTGGGGAGAGAGGAGGACATGTCCTGCTGCTGAGCCAACAACTGTGGTGAAATTGCTCTTCTTGGATGAACTTGGTTCATCATAACCTGTCACAGTGTCAGCGTGTTCTCGCCCCGGCCAGCCCTGGCACCACAGCAAGCGAGGTACAATTCAGAGTCCTGAGACACCTGCACAGCCCTGTGAGTCTTGGCTCGTCAGGAAGCAGAGCGTGACTATGGCAGGAAAGGAAGAGGGGACTCTGAAGAGGGTGCAACCAAACTGAGTTTATTGGAACCTCCAGCCCAGGAGACTTCACCTCAGGGCACCTGCCTCACCAGCGACCAGGAACACCCGATTACAGTAACTTTATGTGGGGGTGGAACAGGGGGATGGGTTCTGCTCTGGGCCAATCGGGATCAACAGGGGAGTGGCTCTGAGCATTATGGGCATACACAATGACAAATCACAAGGGAATAGGAGGGGGAAACCGGGATCCTCCCCAATCACCCGAGGCTCTCCCTGGGAGTGTCCAGACGCAGGGAGAGGCCCCGGAGTGATGGACAGGACCCGGGGTTTGCATCACACAAGATTGACAGGTAACTGTAACTAGGGTAGAACCGAGTAGGGGAGGAACGCAGGGGGTACACAAAATGAACCATTCTATAGATAACATGAATACAAACATTAAACTGATTGGAATCAAAAATACACCACCACAATAACCTAATTGTAATATTAATACACACTTCCATCCCAAAGTTATCTGCTTTCAAGGTGCGACCCCTCACTGATTGTGCACTCTAAATTTCATGGACTATGTCTGTAAGAGAGAAGGGAGAGATTTTTACACCAATAAGTAACAAAGGTATGTATGGCTGGAGTTGCTCCAGCTCCACCTAAATATGGAGAAATAATACAGAAGTAAGTTGAGAATGGGGATAGGTCAGGGAAAACTCCATTATATCTGCTGGGATTAGTCAATGGGACAGTCAACCTGTCTTCTACCCCATAGGAATGTGTATTGGGTGAGAACCACACTCTTTGTGAGCTGAATATTTTTATTGGGGATTAGAGCTGATCTGTGTATTGATTTGAATATGGTTTTGCAGTCAGATACTACCACCAGCAAACCCCAAACCTTTACCTGTCATAATTTTCTATTGACAAAGAATATTTCATAAACTTTGAGTCCCCCACCAGTGCTTGCAGTCACCAGCAGCAGGTACCATACTCCAATAAAGTGTAAGACCCACTGAGGTGTCATTAAAAGCTATGGAGAGATCTCCCTTGTGCTGTGGGTGTCTGTCGCTGACTGAGTCAATCCACCCTGCCATCCAACACTGTTGCTCAGTACAGTGTCCCCAAATCAGGACACTGACAGACTGGTCAGTCTCACCTTTCCTGGGGCACTGACAGACAAAGCAAACTCTGAGGGTTGAGGACCTTAGTTCCACATGCTAAGGGTCAAAGAAATCTCTGCACTTCACATGACAAACAAGGAAAAATGTTTTGGCGAGATGTTTTTAACTCTCGGGATTTAATTCTGGTTTTTCTTTCTCCTGAGATGCCAAGGCCAATGGTTCATGTGGGCACGAAGGGAGAAATTTTCCCTCTTGACCTCTGAAGGATTTAGGGTCTGCTGTCTGACTCTGTGTCTCTGCGTTCTGTGCTGAGCTCGGTGCTCGGTGTTCGGCACAAGAAGAATGAAGGGAGTCTCAAGGTCTTGGTTTTCTTGGTTTCTCACATTGTTTATTAGTTCTTATCTTACAATTCTCTGTGTCCAGCCAAGATGTTCACAGCAGCCTGGACACTATGTGATTCCCCTGTATCTGGCCAAGATGTTCACAGCAGCCTGGACACGATGTGACTCCCCCCCATGATGGGAGGTCGCTACCTCCTATACAGATAACTACATACCCATTGTTTACAATTCTATGCCAATGTCTATCACCTACACTAACAGGGTCATTTCTACTTTGATCCAATCCACTGAAACTACTTTGTGCCCACGTCACTGCAGAAGATGGATGCCAAGGGAGAAGAAGAAGAACACAGGGCACCGCCCTAAAATCTCCATCTTGTCCCTTTGCATCTACATTCTAAAAATCCAAAACTACAAAATCTTCTGCACAGTGATAACTACACTTCCCTCAGTCACACCTTTGTGACTTGCAATTCTTCTCTCTGTTGGATATTTCTCTCATGGACCAAAATCAAAGACTGTGTATTCCTGGGCTCTGTGCCAGGCAAACCCCCCTGCACAGACCCCAGACCCTCTTTTTTGGGTCCCAGTCCTCTCTACCGAGGTCTGTGACTTCCCAGGGCACTCAGAGGGATGCCCTGGACTCCAACATTTAACAACATGAAAAGCACTTGGAATTGTATATTTGTGCATGTAAAAATTGGAATAAAATGTAGCAGAAACTTTCTGATCTTCATCCAACACGAGAAAAAGATTTTCGTTGCTTATATACCAAGAAGGGTTCATCCTTGAGATAACTATAACATTTTATTTTATGTTTTTGTTTATACACAGCTAACAAATGAATAACCTATACAGCTGCCGAATAGTATTTGTCAGTGAATTTTGGTAGGATTAACCTCCCGCACAATCTAAAGTCTCTGGACACTGACTGAAGTTTCACTTGAAACACACACTACAAGAAAGTCATAAGGAAACAAATGAAAACCAAGAGAAAATTCTGTCTCCCCCAAACTTAACAAGGTGAATATATTTTTATCTTAAACTTCCAACATGTATAGTTTACATTTGCTATTTCAGTAATTATTTGAGTTTTTATATATATCTTTCATAAATATGTGTCAAATTGAACCATTAAAATGACAGGTCATTTAAAAAGTACTGAATAAAGATATTTGTGTAGTAGTATTTGATTTTTCAGTCTGTTATGGTAACTGTAGGATTTGGAAAATATTTAGAACTGTAGGATTGGTGACATTAAAAGTAACCTTTATTTTTAAAAGCAGTATTTATAATTCGAATGTGCA
This sequence comes from Sterrhoptilus dennistouni, assembly GCA_013397095.1. Classification (NCBI taxonomy): domain Eukaryota; kingdom Metazoa; phylum Chordata; class Aves; order Passeriformes; family Zosteropidae; genus Sterrhoptilus; species Sterrhoptilus dennistouni. The sequence goes on from VWZU01006791.1 coordinate 441,418, forward strand.
ATTTACATTTGATTTCAGATATTTTCTTTATCCCACTTCTAATTTTTTTTGTCTTTCAAATCCTAAGTCTGGAATTGGTTTCCTGTAGGAATTAATGAATTGTGAGGTTTTCCCCCATTTTAATTTCAGGACCAAAATTAAATTGTGTGATTAGAATTGGCTTCCCATTGAGTTTTATTAGGATGAGTTCTGATTTCTGTGTGAAACCCTGATGTTCTCCCACGTTCAATTGTCAGGATGGATATTTTGGTGGCTTTTTGTTATCATGCAGACTTGCGTTAAACTAATTATAAAGACATACAAGTTTAGATTTATTTTAAGCAAAACCTCAGAATTACATCAAGTGCCCTCTAAAAGTGCACTGAAATTGCTGTGTGTTGGCAGGGGCTGACTGAGGGTATCAGATCTTCTCTGTGTTCATTGCTCCAGGCTGCAGTTTTTTCCATGCCTACTGAGCATGGATAGTGAAGTAGTGGATGAACACTCTGTCAAAGCATCTACCCGGAGGTGATAAACTGCCTTCCCAGGTTGCTACTGGTTGCCCCTAGGTTGTCCCAGTGCCTTGCCAAACTCTCCTCCAGTACAAAGTGTTGGCTGAAATATTCTTGAGGCTCAGAAAATATTATATATAAATCACACTTTACCTGTTCATTTCCTGACTATTGATTCACGGTCAAAAATTCATGTTGGTCTTTAGTGGGAAAGAACATGTGTATCTCTCCCTCCCTTTTCTTTCCCCCTCTGCTTTTCCAGTTTTCTTAATGTTTTTTCTCACTTAAGTCATCAACAGTCACTCAAGACATGATTATGCACATTTATTTTCTTTTGCTGTTAGTATTAAAAAAAAATACTAAGGTCAATTATTCTGGAGAACAGCATGACTAACACTTGAGAAAGTACAGTACTTACACATATTTAAAATAAGGACATCACCAAGGTAAAGCGGAGGAAAACAAGAGAGGCAGTAGTTTAATCGTATTTCCAGGAGATAAATACCTCAGCTTTATAATATTTGTTGTTTGCAACCCTAAAGGACCACAGATAATTCCCTTCACAAAGCATGAAAACCAAGGGCTGCCATTGTACATGGCTGTTGAATATTCTTCTTTTAATATGAAAGATTATTTGAACGTAAGTCTCTGGAGTGCATTTCTCAGAAAGACGTAATGAGGTCACAAAAGAAAGAATTTCAGAAGGAATTATCAAATTTAGAGGAACTTGAAAAGGAGACTGAAAGAAGTGCTTTCAGGAAATAAATAAAGCAATCAAAAGGTAACTAATTGTGGCACATGAGAATCCTCTCAGGGGTAGGTGCAAGGATTATGTTTTAGATCTCAAACTGCAAATGTTGTTGCTTCCAGATATGCTTTGATGCAGTCCTTAAGAAGTGAAGATAACCCCAACAGCTCCAAATACTAGGAGTTATCCAAGTGACACTTGTACTTTCTCCATAAATACGCCCTGAAACATATAGCCAGAAATTTTGCCCATTGAGACATCGTATTTCAAACACACTTTCCAGACACTGAAAATATTTAGGAGATGTTACAATGTCATAGGCACTTATCAGTAAAGGTAAATACTTACCTTTCAGTTTCAGCAATTTGTGTACTTCAATACCTAAACTCACAGCTAGCCACATAGCATATATCAAGCAGTGAAATAGGATAATTACAGAGTTTAAAATCTATTATGTCTTTGCCATTCCCAGTAAGTTCTTTAAGTATTAATCAAGGCTCCAGGAGATTACCAGAGGGATAATTCATAAAATATAGTTCTTCTAAGGAGCTATCAAATGCAATATGAAATTATCAATTCAGCTGACAAACACAAGAAAAAGAAAAAAAAAGAAAAAATAAAACATTGATATGGCAAATTTGTAGCTGTGAAATAACAAAACTGTATGGAGAAGAAGGAATGTGACGATAAAAATAATTAGATGCAGAGAGAAGAAAATATTCTAATCCCATTACAATGGCTTTACATGAAATTAAAAGATATTTCTTTTCTACAAAGTGTAATACAGAGTTTTTACTGGACCATAGATTTAAGTACTTGTGTCAATAATAAGGCCATCTATATAGAAATAGAATGAGTAGCTTACTAAGTTCCAGTCAATTAAAAATACTTTAAAATATATTAAATCCATGTAAACTTTAAACCTTATATTTTGAAGGCTATTTACATTAAATAACATTAAACTGTGTGCTACTTACTGAGGTGTAAACTAGATTCATCTCTTTTAACTAAGTGCATTTTCTGTATCTGTGCACTGACCGGACAATGCAAAATTGTATTAGTTTTCCTAAGAAATCATACAGAGATAAAGAAATAGATTTGTGAACCTCATCTGGTTTTAAGCAATTTTTCCTATTTTTGAAGCAAATAAGCATTCTTCTCGACTATGGCAGAACATGTTTAAATTGTTTCCTATGGATTTCCTATGGCACTGTTTGTGCATCATGTCCATGAATAAAATTAAGCTTGAAATTAGAAGAAAGTCTTTCCCAAATGTGTTTATGACTTTCTGGAATTGTTATCCAGTAGGTGGCTGCTTGGATTGTAATACAGCTACTTTTACGATGCTTCCATGTTAAGACATTATGCTGAGTTTATGTGCCACAGTTTTGGTAGTTAGGGGCATCAAGGGGTGGTTTCTGTAAATCAATGCCAGAAGTTTCTGCAAATCAATGCCATGCCTGATAGAGCAGATGCCAGCTGGCTCCAAGATGGACCTTCCACTGAACTAGCTCAAACTTATTGGTGACAGTGGTAGTGCCTCTGTGAAAACATAGTCAAGGAGAGGGAAAAGTTTCTGTGCAAGAACAGCTGCAGCTGTTGGGAGGAGTGAGTATATGTGAAAGAAACAGCTCTGTAGAGACCAAGATCAGTGAAAGAGTCAATGCAAATCTGCCCATGGGAAAGACAGGCTGGAGAAGTTCATGGAGAGCTGTCTCCTGTGAGAGGGATCGCAGACTGGAGCAGGGGAAGGGAAAGGGTTTAAGGAGTTCCTCCCCTGAGGAGGAAGGAGCAGCAGAGACAAAATGCCATGAGGTAACTGCAAGTCTCTTTTCCTATCCCCTCACAATGTTGGGGACAGAGGTAGAGAAGTCTGGAGTCAAGTTGAGCCTAGGAAGAAGGGAGGGGTAAAAGAAGGTATTTTAAGTTTTAGTTCTCATCTCTTATTAACTTAGTCTGATTTGATTGGTAATAAATTCACCCATTTCCCCAAGTCTGTTTTGCCAGTGGTGGCAAGTGCTCATTGTTCTCTCCCTGTCCTTACCTCAGCCCAGAAGCCTTTGGTTATATTTTCTCTCTATAGTCCAGTTGGGGAAGGGAGTGATAGAGCATCTTTGGTGGGCACCTGGTGTCCAGCTAGGATCCATCCACCAGTGCCAAACTGTTTTTTAAGGATACTGAAATTAGATCTTATGCTACTTGGATGCTCTTTAGCCAGCTTCTGTATTTCTTCTTCCTCTCCAATTGAGTTTGATATAGTACTGCAAAAGAGTATCTGCATTTGCAATGATAGCTTCAATTAAGTAAACCCAAAACTGGTAGAGTCATGAGGCTTTTTGTTTTAGGAGTAATGTCCTGATGGATTCAAGGACAGTCATGGTCAAATTATAGAACTGCTCCTCATATCCTTAATACTTGTTAAATGTCTTCTCTTTTTCCATTAAATAGCAAAATTCTGAACTTGAGGAACCTATTTTCTCAGAATTTATGTTATGAAAAGGAGGTCATGGATACATGCTCAAGGTCTATAATTTGACAATTTCAAAACATGCTATATTCCTATTTCACACCTTTCTTTGTTGGAAGAGGTGTATATATTTTTTTTTCATTTTGGTTTATTTGTTTGTGGTTTGGGGATTCCTTTGTTTGTTTTGATTTATGTTTGGGTTTGCCTTGGGCTTTTTTCTTAGTATTGTTATTTCTGTTTTTCCAAGGCTTATTTCAGAGTTTTTATAAATTATGCTGTCACCAAGGGAAGATTTTAACTTTCTGCTGTCCATTAAATCTGCAAAACAAAAGGTTGAATCTTTTACTTAGTTTTTGTGCAATGAAATTTCTTTTTGGTTAAGAGAAAAGTCTCTGCTGGCACATCTCTCAGGGTCATTGTAACATGCTTCCAACTACGTCTTCTTTGTCTTGAAAGGATTCTAGCCATTCCAATCTGCAGGCATATTCATTGGCTCAGGATCTCCCAGACAGGGCATGTCCTAATTGGAAGCTGGACTCTTTTTAAAGTAATTTCTTATTCTTATCATTGTTTCATCAAAAATTGCATCCTAAGCATCTGTTATATAGATGTATATTTCCAGTTTCCAACTACTGGTTGTAAAGAAGTGCAGAATCAGCTGTACCTCTTTAGTGATGTCAGAGGACTTAGTGTGAGCCATACGTCAGCAATGATAACAGGATCATGATTGTTGTTAGCCGTAGTTTGTTTAATTCTTTACTCAAAATCAGGACTATCTTTAATACTATCTTACTCAATTGGTTGAATAAAAGAAGATTCAAACATTTTATAAGCTTATCTGTTTAGGTTGTTTTTCTATGATGTGCCACAGAACTTTAAATATTTCAAAAATCTTTAAAAAATAATGCTATTTCTTTAGGAAAATCAGATAGACAGATAAAGAGAGAAACAAATGCCTTAACATCTCCATCATTTTTCTCCTAAAGGGAAAGCTAAAAGAATTTGTGGAACCTGAAACTACCCTCCAGAGCCTCAGTTTTACATCAGAAAACAGCATTTTTAGTACTGCACTTAACGTATTTTCAAGTCTACTCCCAGTCTACAACTCAGATTCCTTGGTGAATAAAAAGATTTTAGTGCCTATATGACCTATGCTGCATTTTTTATTTCATTCTGTGATGTTTTTTATATCTAAAAGGGAAAGCTTTCACAGAATCACAGACTAGGTCAGTTTGGAAGGGACCACAGTGGGTCTTACTGCCCGACCTCCCTGCTCAAGCAGGGTCATCCTAAAGCACATAGCAGAGGATTGTGAGCAGATGGCTCTTGAATATCTCCAGAGGTGGACAGCTTACAGCCTCTCTCAACAACCTGTTCCAGTGCTCAGTCACTCACACAGCAAAACAATTTTCCTCATGTTCAGGTGGAATTTCCTGTGTATCATTGTATGCCCATTGCCTCTTGTCCTATGTCTTGGCACAATCAAGAAGAGCCTGGCTCCATTCTCTTGATACCCATCCTTTAAACATTTATACACATTAATGATGTCCCCTCTCGGTCACCTCTTCTTGAGACTGAACAGGCTCAGCTCCCTCAGTCTTTCCTCATAAGAGGGATTTTCAAGATGGACCCTTGACCATCTTAGTATCTCTGCACCAGACGTGCTCCAGAAGCTCCATATCTCCTTCTACTGACGAGTCCAGAATTGGGGCAGTTCTTTAAATGTGGCCTCACCAAGGCTGAGTAGAGGGGCAGGATCAGCTCCCTTGACCTGCTGGCAACTAATGCATCCCAGGATTTCCTTGGCCTCTCTAGCTACAAGGACACACTGCTGGCTCATGGAAAGTTTTTTGTCCACCAAGATCTCCTGGTCCTTCTCTACAGAGCTGCTTTCCCTATTGCTTAAGCTGGATCTTGTTCATTCCTATTTATACCCTGTTTCCTCAGTAGCATTTTCTCCCCATTTATTACCAATACTGAATAAGAGACCAAGATCCTAATTGCATTTTTTTTGTATTTTTTCAACTGATTGTATGTATGTAAGAAAATAAAGACATTTCTCCTCTTATAAATTGAATCACAGTGTAAAAAAGCATCACATATTGTTGCTACTTACAGTTTTTTCTTTCAATAGGAATATCACTGTGAATTTCAGAAGATTAAAATTTGTGAAATAAACCAGTGCATCAAAATGTACTACAAAATCTCTACTGCCTATAATCTAAACAGGTACCCTGTGAATTATTAAATAGGAAAAATATCTCATGTGAGACAAGACAATGATGGTCAGCGGAATAAAATCATAGAATTATTTAGGTTGGAAAAGATGTTTGAGGTAATTGTCTCTAACCATTAACCCAGCACTGCCAAATTCACCACTAAACCATTTCCTTAAATCCTCATCTACATCCAGAAGGGTGACTCAATCATTTCTCTGATTAGCCTGTTCCAATTCTTGACAACCCTTTCAATTAAGAAGTTTTTTTCCTAATATCCAATTTAAATTTCACCTTGTTCAACTTCAGGATGCTTTTCCTGTCACTTGTTATTCAGGAGAGACACCAACACCCACCTAGTTACAACCTCCTTTCAAGTAATTGTAGGGTGGGATAAGGTCATGCCCCAGTCTCCATTTCTCTTGTTGGAAGGTGTAGTTGGTCAGATGACAAAAGCTTAGCCGTCCCTCACATTATAAATAGAGAGTGAGGTAGCAATTACTAGAGCAACAGATTGAAGCTCATAGTAAGTTCTTCCATACCTCAGTCCTGATCTGTAGGCATTGTAGTGCCTCTATCTGATATTTTTGGACAGCATTTTCATTCAAACCTCTCTTCCACTAAGGGTACAAAATGAAACTGCTGAACATAACTCAGCAAGAGGTCTGGTTACATTACAGATAAGAGTAGGAAAGCAGGAGTACACGGTTGTGTTATGGTTCCATGATAAAAAATACTGGTTTGTACACCATACTTTTAAAGCAGCTTAGAATGCTATTAGGTATTTTTTATTAGACTGTACATGATAATCTCAGGAGATGGAAGGAATGAATGTCAAATAAAGTATGTGTTCCTCTGGGGAAGACTTTAAAATTACAAACTGCAGTGCATTTCCTGTAATGGTCAGCTCTCTTCACTTTTAATCACTTAATAACATCTACTCTTATGTAATGGAACTACAGACATGGAAAACAGATTTGAAGAATGATCTAGGAGAGAAATATAAATGAATACATATCAGGTTAGTGAAAATATATTCTGGTTCTCTTGTGGTATTTGGATAGGATTTCAGTTTCACTGTAGAGTTTTTTCTAGTCATTAGATGGATAAGAACAGAGTTGATGGTCTTCCACGTTATCTCAGAGTATAAGGAAAAACCTCAGTGGCAAAAACAGTGCCAAACCAAGCAGTGTCATACCCAAAAAATATTATTGGAAAACATCTACATAAAGATGTATTTTTAATTTCAAACTCTCAACCTGTCATATTTTGTTTTGGATGTACCAAACTTAAATCATAAGCACAGTACTGCAAAATGTAAAACTCAGTTTTGCATGATACTCATTCTAATCATGAGCATCAATAAGATTCTGGGCAGAAGTATAACAAAATGAGAAGTGGTCATCCAGTTCCAATTTAAGTGGTATTTCCATTTAAGCTAAAAAGAACCCAGATAACAGCCATAGTAAGAAACCTCACTAAGTTCCCCAGATAATTGATTCATTACAGGAATCTGAGTCATTACAGGAGTCTTATCTAGTGCTCAGTAAATGCTCCCGTAACTTTCTTCAGTTACAGGAGGTTTTTCTTGAAGTCTTACATAACCAATATCAGGTACCCATTATCAGGTAAAAACGGTCATCAGCATCCACACACTCCAGCATGTGATTAGCAGGAAGAATGTAGGAACTAATATTCCCTGATGTTACTCAAAAAAAAAAAAAAAAAAA